>VOMN01003943.1:0-10572 GCA_014899125.1 Orchestia grillus
TGAGGTAGGCGCAGTGAGGTAGGCGCAGTGAGGTAGGCGCCGCGAGGTAGACGCCGCGAGGTAGGCGCAGTGAGGTAGACGCCGCGTTGTAGACATTGCTAAGGAAGGAAGTCTTGACCCGAGTTCAAAGAAAACACAATGCAGAAATTTTGCTTTCGTGTCCAAACAGCTTAAACATCTTCAGGTTTCCCTGAAGTGTGGTCCTGAAGTTATCTCGTGTGATATCTTAGGAATAAAAGGAAAACTAATTTCTGAACAAATTAACGTACATTATAATGGGTTTTAAATGCTACATAATTGACGGCATGACGCACTGATGGTTACCTCACGGCTTAGCTGTTACCATCTCCTATACACTGACAATATAGTTACGGCTTCTTGACTCACAGGGCTGAGTCTCGCTCCAAATGTTGGTTTCATTACCCTAGACTTTATTACGGTGGTATCAAATGTTGGTTTTATTAACCTAGACTTTATTACAGTTGCATCAAATGTTAGTTTTATTACCCTAGACTTTATTACGGTTGTAGCAAAGGGCGTGAAGTAAGTCATCATGATCCACTGTTTGAAAACGGGGTTCATGTGAGTCACAGAAGAGAATCAATTTTTGGACACCAAAATTCAGATTGGGATTGAACTGAACCCGATTTATCTTTTCAGTGCAGGCGAGTATGTGGAGGCACAATCTCCTTTTCAGAAGGGAAAAGCCATGTTCTGCGATCAGCTGGATAATAGCCTTCTCAATACATGGCTTCTGAACCATAAGTTTTCTGAAACTTTTGACTGCGATTCTCCACAAGGGAAAGTTTTATGTCGACAAATATCTCCGTTGTGAATTTGTAAGTGAAAGATTTTGTTTTTAAAAATTTGGATATTCTGTTAACTTTCCTTCTAATCCAGACTAGCGTATATGAGTCATGAACAAAAATTTCAGGAAACTTTGACAATTCATAAATGTTAATGCTTTTCTTACGTTGGATAAGGTCTGACGTCGCGTATCCCATACATGACGCACGTCGCAGTCTAATTCTTTCATGCAGGAATTATTTTCTCGCCAAAATCTGACCTTTTCCGTTGTTCGGTACCTGCTTGTTTCAATGAATGTGTGAATAAAAAAACACGTGAATAGGTAAATTGCAGCAGATGCCTTGCGCCTCATGTGCGTTACCTCTGAATTGCGCCTCTGAAGTTGAAATTAATTAACACTTAGAGTGCGACAAGCGTCATATATGGTACACGCGTCATCTAACCTAACGTAACCGATGCGGTAACATATTTGAGTGCAAATTTACAAGTTTTCATGATATGTTTGTTCAGTACTCGAATATGCTAGTTTAAATTAAAAGAAAAATTAATTGAACGACTAAACTTGTGAAAATAAAATCCTTAATTATTAAATTTTCGATGGACATATTGTCAACATGAAATTTTTCCCATACAGGGAATCGTGGTCGGAGAGTTAAAGGCCTTTCATAATATACATAATATTGACAGTAGCTTTGCCTAACTTTGCTAAAATGTTACGGCGTTAATGGTTCAATTGAAAGTAAGTGCACTACCACTGTACAACTGAGCCCCACAGGGAGATAGCGCAACACGTACACGCACTTTACGAACTTCACATGTCGTACACGTACACGCACTTTACGAACTTCACATGTCCTCGCATAGGACGTTAATAAGGATGGCACTTGGGGACCAAAGTTTACTTCTGTCTTGTGCCTGGATTAAAACCGTAATTTTTGACTTCTTTCTCTCGAAGATTATGAAAGGACTAATTTTAACTCTAGAACTTTGCTACTGCGGTCGGGTCTACTAAATTTCGAATTAGCCTATTTTCGATATAATACTAATTAAATTTGAATCAGCCTCTTGCCGATATAATATTACTAATAAATTTTTCGAATTAGCTTCTTACCGATATGTTACCAGTAATAAATAAAATACAAGTACTGTGTAATTCAAAAACACAGTTCCATAGAAAGGTGATCCCTTTCTATGGTTTCACGGTAAGAGAAGTAAGAAAATAACTTTACACGAGCAACAGCACGTTTCAAAGAGTTTTTGGTATGAAAGTTCCCTTGTTGCTCACACGCGTTTCCGCTGCCTCCCACCCAATCCAGCTTTATTGCATCCAATTTTTTGAAACTCGTGAATAATATTCCTCTAAACTGCAGCGCTTGTCCGTACAGCTGCATCGCTAGCGTTAATAACTGCAACAGCTGCACCGTTGCCACCTACACCTACTGCACCTGGGCACCTTCAGCAGCCGGCAGCGCTGCTGCCACCATTTAGCACGACGGTGCCAGATGCACGGTCGCCCTCGAGCCTAGAGTTCCTCAACCTGAACTGGAAAAATAATCACAATCCGATTTCACTAATTAATCAAATGCTTACGAGTAGAACCAAGTGCTATCAATTTCCTTGATGCCATTTGAACTCGCCCTGCACAATGTGGGGCATTTCGCCCTAAAAAGTAAATTTGGCACGCGCTCTTGGCACCTGCCGAGGGCTAGCGACTGCCTGGTTGGTAGAATGATAGTGGCCAACCCTCAGTGCTAGACTGGCTCTGGTGGGTGAAGTGTGGCGCAGCTCCTGCTCATTTTTAGTTGGAATTTTGGTCGGTAGTAGTGTTGAATATTCCATTCCGTTCCTGAATACAGAAATGCTTGTGAAAAGTTTCAAAGATATTCGTAATAAATCATCGTCTCTTAGAGGACCCTCCATGTGGGCGAAATTTTATTCTCTTATACATACTGTATATTCAAGGAAATATGTAGTGATGCATTATTAACTAGAGTTATTTTAATTCATGCCACATTTCTCCGCCGTCTAAAAATAACGCAGGCGTGTCAGGGGCCACTCATTCTGATTTTTCTTATATTTTTTCCGCATAATCTGTCGTAATACTCGCACGGAAACGTCGAGCTTCATCCCCAGATCGTCAGGTCCCTCTGAAATTTGCGTATTTAACTCATTAAAAAATCATTCCGAAAATCCATGAACTTGGAGATGAATAATAAAGTTTATCGTAAATAATACCAATCTTTGCTATTGATTTGCCACATTTTTATTGGAGGTTAACTCTTAAGTTTCTGCCCCCCTTTTGACTCGAGACTGCGTGGTGATTTCCTTATCCCACCTTGTCGTCTCTCCTGAATTAGATTATTTCCTGCAGTTGTAAGTGAAACTCTCCGAACTCTTTGCGAATTCCTCGTGATTTAGGCAAAATGATGTTAGAATTTCTGAAACGCATAGCTTATTTCATCGGGCTGCTCCTTTGGAATACCTTCACCAGAAAAGTTTTGAATGTTCTTTCGAACTTCTTTCTTGAAGGAATACTTCGGTAAAACATTTGTTCGGACGGACTAGCAGAGTTTAGTTCTCACGGTTTTGAATCTCGATGCTTCTTATTGCCCTTTCGGATATTGAAGAAAAAAGTGTCTTCTTTCTCATCATCTGTGGACCGAACACAAGCCGAGACGGGCATTTCTGTGATGCTTATCGGAATAATTCATCACTGATAAAGAAGGCTTTGCTTGCTTCGTCGATGTCCGATCCTGCATATTCGACTAGTAGCGATTTCGGTAACCCATGCGAATTTTTACTGTTTCAAAGTGGTGTATGTTGTTTGAGGCTGCTCTTCTTTTCGTAGCTCTTCGAGAGAGGTTTCCTTTGTTGCATTCCATGAATCATTCTGCATGTTATTCAGACGCGGGCTTGGGCTATCTTTCATTTATGATAATCCATGAATCATTATTCTTCATGCTATTCAGACGCGTGTTTGGGCTATCTTTCATTACTGATAAGAGTTTCTTCATAGTACATTGCATTTGCGCTTTCAAATAAAGCGTTCTTTAAGTCATCAATCATTACCAAGATTGAAGTAGAGGAAACTTGCTTTCGTATTCTTGTGGGTTCTGCACAACCACACCAGGGAATTTTCCTTGAGAATGTGCGCCTTTTCTTCGGGCCAAATGTCTGAACATGTCGTTTTTATTCCGATATTCAATTCTGTCTTTTCCGTCTTTCCAACCCTGTTTTCCTTGAGTTCCAGTCAGAATCGAAGAGTTTTTAGCCTTGATATCTCTTGTTTTCATGGTCCTTTAGGGAGAAAAACGTTCCACCGACGTGTCCCTAAAAATAGCGTGTATTTTCGGACCACTTAAGGTTGTTTTCGACTGGTGCCCCAGATGGACCTTGTATATTTCCTCAGCTGCGGTGTCTGGGCAGCAGCCGCTTTTCTGATCTGCACCTTCACCATCGCTGTGCTCTTGGACGTCGCCGTGGAAGCTTTAGATTCTCGGTGAAATTCATTTTGCTTCTCCAAGGAATGGTGGACTCGTGAAAAGTCAGAGTTCTCTCGATTTCGCTTTTAGTTTTTCGCTTTTCGTTCGTGTAAAACAAAGAACCGTGAATGTTTATCTAAATTCTTGTCATATTTGCCATCTGGGATGAATAGGGTTTCATTATATACGCTGAGTTTAAGCTTTCGGAAACTGATGTCGTAAAAATATCAAGAAGCTTTGATGAAGAGTAAAAGTAGGTTTTGAAACTATTCAAACTCTCGTCCACTCTTATATTTTGCAACCCTCGTTCGTTTTTTGCGTGTTTGTCCTGAATTATAATATTTTTTCGGGAGGAGGGGAATTGATCGAACTGAAATTTTGATATTTTTGTTCGTGCAAGAACGAATGACTCTGACGGTGTATATTTTTTGAGGTAAATTTCGATTATCCTTCGTTGTCATAGAGCACCTCCGCTTCTGCGTAAGAACGACGACTCCTGCTGCTGAACTTCAGTAATTTGAGGTGAGTCGAAAAGTTTTCCGTGGCAGTTTATTTTCTCGGCCGAAAACGTGTCAAGTTTTATTCTACAGCGCTAAACCGACACGATTTCGTGACGTTTATTTGAGCGGTTCACGCGTTGAAAGTACCGCTGAGTTGAAAATACCGCAGAGTTGAAAATACTGCTGCGTTAAAAATACCGCTGCGTTGAAAATACCGCTGCGTCGAAAATACCGCTGCGTCGATAATACCGCGGCGTCGAAAATACCGCTGAGTTGAAAATACCGCTGAGTTGAAAATACCACTGAATTGAAAATACCGCTGCGTTGAAAATACCGCTGCGTTGAAAATACCGCAGAGTTGGAGCGACTCCCCTGTGTGACGATTCCGGCACGTCCCACTGAGCTTCATGAGCCAGGGGCTCTTTTATTATCATATTCTTGTCTTTTTGGTTTTCAGGAAAAAATTAAAAGAGTACCTATAGTTTTATTTCAGCCAGACTATACTTCAGGCGTTAAAGGGTTAAAATGATTAACTGGGAAACTGCTGATCCGAAGATATTCTCTCTAGAAATGAACATTGAACATTCGTCGGTCCATGTTGCGCGAAGAAGCACTGATGTACAATCAATAGAATTTGATCAGGATCCCCTTATTCTCGTGCCGAGATCCCAAGGGTTACCTTACCCGACTGTCCAGGAATTGTGTTCCGAGACTGCCTCTGCTGCGCAGAGCACTGACGGCCACATACTGATACGGCAAGGAAAGTCTAAATGACTTAATTGGCTCTTGTGAACGTGGGTTTGTTTACAATTGAATCTCTTTTGCAGAGCTAAAAGCATTTCCAGGCCTCGCGATGCAGATCATGAAAATATCGGATCGTAGAAATTTAGGATTGCGGATCATAAATATGCGGGATCGCAGATGGCATAAATGTCGGAGCCAGGGACGCAATCTCGCCCCAAGGGCGGCGTCGCAACGTCGACGAGGCGTCTTCTGTTTTTGATGAGCGACTGAAAAGACAGGAACTTTATGCTATCAGAATTGACATCCTGTACAACAGATTGGTTTTCAAGTGTTTTATAATCACTGTCAAATGAGATAGAATTACTGACAGAACTTCGGTTCGATGAAGAGCCACAGAAATCTCGAACGTGGTCTTCCCTGTCTGTTTGTTCCTTGGTTCTTTGGAAGGAGATGGAAAGAAAAATTCTGTAAATAAGTTATTTACGAGGGCATAACACTTAAATAGGTCATGATATACTGGCTTCTTTACGTGGGGCAATAACAGTATAGCTACTGTGACCACTGTGTGATTCAATCACACGAGTGCAGGGTTCGATCCTTCTCTTCAGTTGCAAATAGTTTAATCACCGATGTTGCTAATCAAGGGGCGTAGGATAGGCAGCAGGGTTAGGTTTGTTGGGTCGGTCTTTCGCTTGCTATGAGGACTGGCGACCCCAGGGGAGCACTGTGATAGGTTACCTCCACTATAGGTTGACCTCTGAGACTTCTATCTTTTGTGCCCACTTTGTTTCTTTCAATTTCCACACCTTCATTGCGATCTCTTCTTTGTCTTTTTTTCTTCTTCCTTCTTAACTTGCTGTTTCTATGCATAGAGAATCCAGCGTGGGAACACACCTGTGTATAGATACCACGTTTTCTATAGTCCGTGCTAATTAGTTCCTTCTTTTCTTCGCTCACTTTGGATCACATTCCACGTGGATAATTGTCTTTAAATAAACTAATAACCAAATAATCACTCAATTACCGATGTTCATAAGCAGCCAGTTCGTTTGCTGTTGAAACAAATGAGCATCGTCTCCGAGGCCGAAACTGCGCCTTGGGAACCAAAAACCAACGAACTGCTCTTCGCGAGAGCTAATTACTCCCTTCTAAAAATGACTCAATTTTTATTGTCAGCAAGGTACGCCAGGGAATGACTTTCCTTACCATTTTTCTCCTTCACTTGAGTCACATGCACGAAATATTTGAAATTACATTTCGGCAGATCAAATGAAACTAAAATGCCCCCGTTACATGTAATTCAATTTCAGACTCTAAATATGGTAATTAAAATACAATAAAACCGTATATGGGATAGAATACAAAATACTAAAAGTTGAACTGGGCTGGCAATATAGGTTTGTGACGAGGATAAGGAAGCGCAAGGTAGGTGTCCTGTGCCCCCAGGCTTACTCGACCTGAAATTCCTGCATCTTGTGTTTCGATCATAGTGGAATGTTTTATGGCGATCGCATTTATCTGACTTGCTTTTTTATCCATAAATGAATAATAATCCTGACACGGGTATTTGCAGTTCGTTTAATCAGTAGATTAAGAAAAAGTCACTGCCAGAAAAACTCGATGGCATAGACCAACGATGTACTCAATTATTTGTTAACGCTAGCTGGTAAAGATTTAAACTAAACGAAGCAAGTTCATTGTGGTATTTATCACAAAATAAAACCACCTGAAAAATACGCTGCAAAAATCTCGGCTACACTCAACCGCACTCCCCCTCAGGGGGCATAGGATAGGCCATAGGCAATAGAGGTAGGTTAGTTAGGTTTGCCTATCCTATGCTATGGGGACTAGCGCCCCCAAGGGAGTACTGCTAGGGTACCTCAGCTTTAGATAGGCCTTCAGGACTTTTTCTTTCGTGCCCACTTTGCTTCCTTCCGTTTTCATTCCTTCTTCGCTATTTCTTATTTGTCTTTTCTTGCTCTTCCTTCTTAACTTGCTGTTTCTATGCGCAGGGGATCTTGTGTGGGAACACACCCTGTGCATAGAATCCCCGTTCTCCTAAGTCCATACTAAATGGTCCCTACTCTTTCGGTGCGAGATAGGCTGAGTTTCTGAAGCGCTGCTTTCACTACTACTACAACTGCAACTTAACCGCACTCGATACTGACGGCGAAGTTTGGACACGAACACCAGAGTCACCCAAAAGTCCACGGGCAGCTTGCCGCCCCGTTTGGCTGGCATCTCCCACGCGCAAGGTCAGGTGCCAGCTGCCCAGGCTCATGCCTCGGCTTCCGCCTTCAGTTGCAAATATCTTTGATGCCGATGTTTCTAATCAGCTGGTTCATGTTAATGAAAAAACTTCCGTTATTTCCTTCTCAGCTCATGTGATCATGTGGCCATGTTGTAACCCTAACAACATCGTCACCCCAAGAACATTGTCACCGAACATCTGTTTTTCTTTGCTCTGCAGTGTTTCGTTTAGCTTTGGAAACTGTACAAGTGTGAGGCGGCGTGAATTTTTCAGGCAGCTTTGAACTTGCAATGAATTTTACTGCAGGATGAAGGCACAAATCTGCAGTGCGTGTGTTACTTGTGCCGGTAATTTTTTTGTACTTAGAATTCTCTAACACTTTCTTCGCCGAGATGATTTACCCTCAAGGAATTCACTCCATTAAAAATTGATCGTACATTGTGCAGAGTTGCTTCTACTCCAGCCTTACATGCTCACGAAGGGACAAAGCACTTCAAATGTTTATTTAAATTCTATTCGGCATGAAAACGTTCGCGAATTCTGCAAGTGCCGCGCAAGTGGAGGTCTCAGGACCCTCCATGATTACACTCCTCATTAATAAACCCATTAGTGCACAGCGTGCATTTTTTTGGACTTTTGATGGTGATGATGCAGAATGTGATCAGTGGTAATAGAAGGTAATGGGGATACATGTTTTATTGGTCCCACTGTCCCTCTACATTCTTGGAATGAAACAACTTATACATGAAATGTAAAAGTGATATAAGGCAAATTAAATATTTAACTTAGATTTTCGGTACCTTATACTTTTTAGCCGTACCCTTTACAGATCAGCAATTATTTCAGTGACTGGACAATATTTTTATTTCAAATTATATTTATGATGCTTATGGCCCACTGAGGACTAATTTCCAAAGACTTGGAAAAATTAATCGAGAAATGGACTTTCTGCATTAATAGCTTAAAGTGGAGATACTTGTGGCAGGTTTCGTGCGTACACCAGTGGAGGGAGAGATGCAATTCCAGCATTGACCCACGTGGAACCGAACAGTTGATTCTTGATATGCATGGGCAATTGGAATTAGTTTTGCTGAACCCTAATAGATGAATTAAGAGGGTTTTTTAATGAAAAAAGGTAATTGTGAGGCAGACTTGAATACAAGGTCTCTAAAAACAATCCTTCTTCCACTAGTTTGATTCGAAATAACAGTATTCGCACAACGTGGCGAGAAATAAGACTGAGACTCAGTGTTGTTGAATTAATTGTACTTTCAAAACTCCGAAGCTGGGAAAATTAAACTAACTTCATTTTGTTTCCAGTTGGTGAATGGAATATGCTAGCACCTTTTGATTTGTTTCTTGAGGATTTTATTCCTGGTTGAGAGACAAAAATTAAATAATTTTACAGGATATCAATGCAGTAAAGAGAACATAATTGTTCTCAGCCTGCCCTCCGCATGAGCGGATCTGGAAGTTAGGCGTCTTCACTATCCGCCACAAAACATTCGTTCACATAAATTAATAGCGGTACGTATTCAAAATATAAAGTCCGCATCAACAATTTCAGGTTGCAATTTTACCGAATGCTTTCTTGAGTATATAAGGTTATCAAGAATAAAATGTCCAATTATTAACTGAAAGTTTTTCACGGTATCTCAAACTAAAAACAGTGCAGTGTAATAAAATGCACCTAATTTATCAGTATATTTGTCATTTCAGCAGTAGTTTACTTATAAAGGAATCGGACCCTTCGTTTTTAATGCCGTTGTTACGTACATGAAACTGCCGTTGCTCTCGTACGCTTGTGTTGTCGTCTTACCAAAGGGAACCACCGCAAGAGCGCCGTCTAATGAAAGAGTTCCAGAGGAACTGCTACATAAACAGAGCTCCTCAAGGGCCATATGTATAGGATAGGCCATAGGCAACAGGGTTAGATTAGATAGGTTTGTCTATCTTGTGCTTTGGGGACTGGCGTCCCCAGAGGGACACTGTTTGGTTTCCCCAGCTCTAGCCAGGCCTTCGGGACTTCTATCTTCCGTACCTGTTTTACGTCTTACCATTATCATGCCTTCTTCGTTGGTTCTTTTTTATATTATTTTCCACTTCCTTTTTAACTAGCTGTTTTTATGCGCAGGAGATCTTGTGTGTGAACACACCTTGTACACAGATTCCTTGTTTTCTAAAGTCACACAAAATGGTCCCTTATCTTTCGGTGCGAGATAGTCTGAGTTATTAAAGCGCTGCTATCCTTACCACTATTTCAACTACTGCTTAAAACCAAAGCTGCCATTGTAAAAACGAACTAATACTTAGACCTGAGCTTCTTCCATTGGGACCATGCGTATAAGAGAGAGCACCAGCACGGAGGCACAGAACAGATAGTCGCTGGGTGCATTCCGTTCCAGCTGACCTGTTCGGCCAGATTGGCTTCCATGAATTAAGTGGTCACGGTAGTCCCTCGTGTACCTGTAAGAGATGCAGCATGATTTCAAATGCATAAGATATATTTCATATTACTCCTGACGCATCATTTGCTTGGCTTTCTAACGCATTGTTACGTTTGATTTTATTTTCCTGGGCTGACACAAACTTGCACGTTCAAGTAAGGTTTATTCTCAGTCCACAGTTTGTTTACTGCGCGTTCTGATAGTAACAGATGATTACTGTTCTAACAGATGATTGATGTTCTAACAGATGATTGCTGTTCTAACAGCTGATTGCTGTTCCAACAGCTGATTGCTGTTCTAACAGCTGATTGCTGTTCCAACAGCTGATTGCTGTTCCAACA
>VOMN01003945.1:0-10086 GCA_014899125.1 Orchestia grillus
AAAGAGGAGCATTGAAGGTGGTGCTACACAAGTAGCTAATGCCACCCCCGGCTACAATGTATCAGTTCAAAAGTAATGGATTATTCTAGCCTACAGCTTCAAATCCCTGTTTAATATTGTTTTGAAATTTAACACATTTCCTTTGGTGTGACTCAATGTTGAATCATTTTACCCCTTAGAAAATAGAATCATCACAGGATGTATATTAATGTTTTTTTCATTTATGTTCTTGTCTTACATTCTCTATAATGGGCAGGTTGCGCATTGATGACGTGAGGTGAAGACATGGAAGCTTCTTCATTTTCTGAATCTCTTAGAGGGAGTCTGACGGCAGCTCTACTGGACCTGGATGCAGATACTGACAAACCCTTCCTCTGCTGCTCAGATGCTCCTGAGATTCCTCCACCACCTGCACCTTCACCTACTCCTTCTACTTCTACAGAAGACTCCTATCAGTTACCTGACCCTTTGTCTAATGATCCTTTCTGGTTACTGAGTTTTGATCAATTAGATAAAGATGAGGAGACATTCAAAAGACCGGAACACGAATCGTTTTACACACCTTGTGAGTCTTTTTCATTGAGGCTTAATCATTCAGAAAGAAATCCAACTTTATCTGAGCCTTATGAGCCTTGCCGGATATCTGAGCCTTGCAATGTATCCGTGCTACCTGATTTGTCTTCCAGTTTGCCTGGCCCAGATGCAGCAGTTTCTTCACCCGTGTCCGTCCCGCTGACACCAAGCTTACTGAGTCCAGTTGCGGCCCATTCTTTGTCTTCTTCTCCTTCTTCATGGCACTTGCAAGACAGTAATATAGTGTCTCATCCAGAGCGCCCTAACTCTGCACCTCCCCAGCAAAGTACTTCGTTTTTGTCACTTTCATTACCTAGAAATTCTGCCCCTCAAATGCCTTGCATTTTATCTCGCAGTATGCTTCCTGAGCTGCAGGAATGCTTAGGACAAGGAGGAAGTTTTCAGTTGTTCACTAGAGATGAATCTGGAGAAAATATGAGAGCAACCTCTGAGTCATGTTCGCCCATACTTCAAAAGCAGAAATTTGTATCGAATCCATTCCGCCCGTCCTGCGTTTTTGCTGTGCCTTCTGTTAAGATGAGAACTCCGAAGAAAGTTCGATTCCAGGATGGCTATGACAAAATATTTATTAGTCCTACGGGGAAGTATTCTGGCAGCTATCAGAGAAGCTGTCGTGTCCGTGCTGATCCTCTCGATGGACTTTCATTTTCAAGTCTTTCACTGGCAAAGAAAAAACCAGTCCTAAGGAAGAGTAAGCTTAATTTCTTGAGTAATCACTTTTGTTCTGGGAAGAAGTTGCAGGGTGCTGTGGTGCACAAAGCTTCACAGGTAGCATCTCTCGAATCACCATCGACTAAATGTAACGAGTTAAAATCTCCTTGTCCTCCTGCTGTTGGCAGAAGTACCTCTGCGGGATACAGCTCTGCAGGAACTCCTGAGCTGCTAGCTCCTTCACCTGTAAGCAAATTTAGCAGTACGTCTGTTAAGAAAAATCTTTTTGGATCTGTGGAAGGTTCGTCTTTGCAGAGCTTCTCACACTTCAAGTCCAACCCGAAGATGGCCTCCGACGGTAAGCCTGCATCATCAACTTTGTGCTTCAGGGAGGGCAAGGCTTCCTGTGCAACCACCAGCGGCGTCTGCAAGTCTCCGTCATTTTCCTGCCTTGGCGAGAGGTACAGAACAGATCCCAAAAGCTACAGATCCCTGCACAGACTGAGGGAACGTAGGAAGAAAGGTGTTCCGGATGGTGAACTTCCGAACCTGACGAGCTTGACCATCGGAGAGCCGCGATGCAGTGACACTCTCGAGCATAGAGGTTCCTGTGTGTTTAGCGGGAGACACTCGAGGCTGAGCGATGCATCGGGCAGGCTGGGTGGGGACGACAGACGGAGCCAGCACCCTGCAGTTTCTGGGAGGAGTGTGCGCATGCCTAGTTGTAGCGCTAAGTGTCCAGGCTGCCCGCTGTCGCCTTTTGGCCGAGGTACGGGCAGGAAATGTTGCATCCTCCATTCGGGCGTCCGGAAGTCGGGATCTGGCCGGCACAAGACGAGGTCTTGTTCGGAAGAAGCGCGGGGGCAGCAGTTCGAAGACACCACCCTTGAAGAGCTGGCTGCTTATATGGATAATTTTCTCTATTTTCCAAAGAAGATGTCGTTTATGGCCGAAATGATGTACACTTGAGATTAATTTTTTATTAGTCGATCTTGAGAAAATGCTTCATACTAAATATTCTTGTACCCATTCGTGTTAGGTAGTCTTGTGCGTGAGAGACTGCATCGTGAGAAAACTCGTCGGAATTTGTGAAGAAGTATATTGTTTAACATTAAGTATGACTAATTTAGCTTATTATTCCTAGAAATTTTGGCGAGGGCCAGTATCAGTGTTAGAATCGGGCTCGAAATTAGAGGACGGCTTCCCGTGTTGGCTCTTTTCAGTTGAGGTCTTCAACGTTACATGTGCTTGCACCACTTCTATTTTAGTTCGGTTAGAGATGTTTTGCAGATGTTCGTCGAGGCGTGCAACATCGAGTATCTTTCTATAACGCAATGACTGATGTTTGAGCATAGTGATGTTCGTCACGTGATTTTCGAGCACTGCGATGTTCGTCGCGTGATGTTAGTTTCTTCAATTTTGTAATGATTCAAATTGCAACCGCGATTACTTTAGTCTGATATGTTATTGTCCACGTCTCGACGCCGTACCCTAACTCGACTAGTGATTGCGACTGAACTTTCAGACGAACATGCGCGTGATTCACATCTGTTCAGCTCACACTGTTCAAGTGATCTCTTGAAAGATTGCGAGGCTTGAAGTAGATATTCCTACGATAATATTATTAGTTTATACAGCGAGATTATTCTGAACCTGAAGTAGGACGGCGAAGCGTGTTGATGTAGATTTTATTTTGTACGCGAAAATAGATTATAGTTTAGCTTGTGACATTTGCTGTGGAAGCGCGTGTGGCTTCGGACGGCCAGCTGATCTGACTTGTGTTTTGTGTCGTGACTACTCGTGTGATGGTGACCATTGACTTATGTATTACGTTGTTTATAGAGACTACTTGTTCCGCTAATAACTTTAGTGTTACGGAGTCTAAATATCATTATTATCCGATATTCTCTGGTCTTTCGTGATTTATGCTAGTTGTCTTAGTTTCTAGATATACCTATGTTAACTAGGAACTATCGGTGGCTTCAAGATATGAGGCCTCGTTATTGGCGTCTTAATTTCGATCTAATATTTTCTTCGGAGGTAGATTACTTTTGTGTGTGTGTACTGTGCCGCTATTCGCTGCTTCAAGTTCTCACAAACATGGCTTATTTTTTACTCTTTCTAATCATCATGGCATTAAATATCAGCGTTCATTTCTTTTCTTAAGATTTCGTGATTTAGTTTTATTTGACGGGACATTTTCTCTCGATTCCCCTCCGCGCTTCTTAAGCGTCCAGCACACGCAATTCTAGGGCGGAAAAAAGTGTTTACGAGTTGGTTTACATTTTATAAACAACCTTAATTTGCCGGATAATTGAAGAGAATATAATTTCTTCGGCACCACGCAGCTCGGACGCACGTGCGTCCACGCACCGGTCTGCTTCCGCTGGGGAAATCTGGGTCGCCATTAGGCTTGAAGAATATGGATAGGAGTTATTTGGATGACGGCAATTGCAGGGGAACTTGCACGGCTGTGGAGCGCGTCAGCACTACAGGCGGTGCTGAGATAGCTCTGAAGCTTGACTCCATTAACATTGGATGGAAGCCTAAAGCAAACCCTCCTCCAAGGATGGTTAGTATCAAGCGTGATCTTGAATTTCATCTTTGGTTTTAGATCAAAAGAAGTGGAATTTACCGTGGATTTACGATTAAAGCCGACTCTCGACCTGAAAAGCTACCTTGTAATAGTGTGATTAGTTTGGGCACTACCACGTCTCGGACCACACTAATGTGCCATCTTTTTAGGCATGTCGTTTAATCTTCGTTTCCCGAGAAAAAAAAACTCAGCCCCCGAGTATCGAGCCGGGGACCTCCTGATTATAAGCAAGCTCGCTATCACTCGTGCTTGTGACGTGGGCCACGGCTAGACACTTGGTGGCTACGTTGGAAAGGCGACATGGCATCCATGGTATCCATACAATCATAGGGTTAGGTTGGTTAGGCTTGTCTATCCTAAGCTATGGGGACTGGGGTCCCCAGAGGGGCACTGTTGGGTTACCTCAGCTATAGACATTCTTTCGGTACTTCTGTCTTTCGTGCCTAGTTTTCGTCTTTGAATTATTCACACCTTCTTCGCTGATAATTCTTCATCTTTTCTTAAACTTACTGTTCTATGCGAAGGGGATCTTGTGTAGGAACACACTTGTTGCATAGATTCCCCGTTTTCGCAAGTCAGTACTGAATGGTCCCTTCTCTTTCGGCGCGAGATAGTCCGAGTCACTGAAGCGCTGCTACCTATACCACCACCACCACTACTGCTGCTGCTTAACTCATCGAGCGCAGCATGACATCTAGTGTGATATTCTCACGCATGAGAGTGCTGTGCTTGGTTGTGATGCCGTTATGGTGCAAGGAAGCCGGTGCTTCACAACTTTTTTCCTGGGTATATTGCGAGACCGGCGCTTCTCTTGAAAGGACTTCTGAGGGTTTCATCAGAGGAATGTGTTGTAGGGCTTGTTCTCGCTAGCGCCCTTTGAAAACACAGCGATTTTAGATGCGATCTCTCCTATCGACTGCCAAATTGGTTGCGTGAGAGACTGCTGTGGATTGATTTCCGTTTCAGAGGTGAATTGTTGAAGGACGTTATGGTGTGTAGCCGGACCTTCCTTAGAAGTATACAGGTACATTGCGTTGACTCGGTACGTGGCTAGTTAATATTTTTAAATTTCTGTTACTTCGCGACACCCACTGCCACCATTTAAACGCTGAGCACGCAGCTTTTAAGTTCACCTAGGAAAACTGACTCAGCGCAATCTGCTAGTTGTGCGAGGCTGTCACGGTTTTAGTTCAACGAGTCTCGCCGGTCTTCCTGAAAATGTCCAGTCTTTTTTTTCTTTCTAGGAGTGGTCGTTATGTGGAGGGTGTGTTGCTCGAGTCTCGTCTCTCGTTTTCTTCTAATTTTCGTTCCGTTTTTATTTGACCCATGGCAAACTTTAATGTTCGAACCGTCATGGCGGCGGCCACGGTAATGGAATCTTCGCGAGAAGTTTTACACTGAAATCTCCTTTTGATTGGAATCTTTTAGCTTAGGCAATCGTACGCAATAACCTAAAATTCGGGCGTAGAGAGGGACGAGTTAGATTTCATGGACTCGTCAAGTCGTGATGACTTATTTTGTGTTCTTTCAATTGCCCTGGGGCTGCGTTGGTTTGGTTTTATGAACTTCTTCGGATAATTGACAATTTAATTTAACTGACCTGATCGGATTGCATCTCGTATTATTATGCAATAATTAAATGTGACACAGGTTTGAAATATCGACAGAAAAGCTGAGAGCACAGTCTCACATTAAAAAATGTTGTTCTTCGATCAACCACCATGAGCTCACACTGTCGAGCCTGTTTCGCTGGTTTACCCATGCTGTCTCAGTGTGCGGGTCACTCCTCACAATCTGCGTGGGAGACTGAAGTAGTAGGACGGGCGAGCTCTTCAACACGTTGCCTGCAACTTGGGATGCAGATGTGGGTCAACACTTCTATGGATACGTGTACCAACACGTGTGGTATGGATACGTGTAGCAACACATGTGGTATGGATACGTGTACCAACACATGTGGTATGGATACGTGTACCAACACATGTGGTATAGATACGTGTACCAACACATGTGGTATGGATACGTGTACCGACGGCACAAATGCTGTGCGAAGAAGGCAGCGTGCGTCTCTACAGTGCTGGGGCGAGGCAAGAGCGACCATCCGCGATGCTGCCCCCGTGCATCCTCTGTACGTAAACTTGTCCTTGCCTAATCCGCCTCAGAGTCCTGTGCGTTGTGGGTCGTTTAGTTTCGAATACACTTTTGCTCCATTTTTAGCACACCGCGCGCGTATGTCTTAGTAATAAATTGTGTAGCTACCTGCCGTGTAACGTAGAAGATCGTTTCTTCGTTTTGCGTGCTACTGGTTTTAACGCATCTATTTTTTTTTGGGAACAGACCTCTCTGATTATGTCCATGTTTTGCCTTCGATTTCAGATTGAATTTATGGCGTTTTCCACGGTTTAATCGTTAGAGATAGTCGGGCTTTGTACCCGGCAGAGCTGGAGTAGACGCTTAAATAATAAATATCGTTTTTATGCTTAGTAGTTTGTATTTGATCCTTTGTATTTGATCTTTACGTAAACCTCGCGACTCGGGAGTGTTCTGGTGATGATTAGATGAAAAGCTAAAGTTGAGAAGTTGTCCAGTTATTTACTAGATAAAAAAAATGTAGATCAGGTGTTAACAGAGATACAGGTCGCTCGCAACAGCGCTCAAATTTCTGAACATTCACGCTGTCCTTACCTTTCTCAACTGTCTTGTTCCACCTGAAACTGCGAAGATCAGGCGAAGCAATATTCAAGCAATAAAATTTTTTTTTGTCACTTGTGTGTGAATGCCCGTTATCTTGATGGAAAACAAACGTTTGGCGGGGGCTCAAGTTAGACGCGGTATTGTTGAAGATCAGCAAAGCCTTTGCATCTCTGCTCAAGTGATCTTTGTATTTGTTAGTTAGGCTAACATGTCTA
The DNA here is from genome assembly GCA_014899125.1 of Orchestia grillus. Lineage (NCBI taxonomy): Eukaryota > Metazoa > Arthropoda > Malacostraca > Amphipoda > Talitridae > Orchestia > Orchestia grillus. Next base: position 6,751 of record VOMN01003945.1, read on the forward strand.
CAGTATACTGATCCTACCTCAACTCCGGCAAGCTTTTTGGGACTTCTATCATGTCCATTTTGCGTCTTTCCGTTTTCATGTTTTCTACTCTGATTATTCATCTTTTCTTCCTCTTCCTTTTTAACTTGTTTCTACAGGAATCTTGTGTGAAGACATCTTGTGCATAGTTTCCCCGTTTTCTAAAGTTCCCACTAAACGGTTCCTTCTTTTAGCTCTCATTGCATCACATTTTGTGTGGGTTGGGAGCCTTAAACTATTAACCTAATCTGATCTATACTAATTTCCGATAGGGCAAGTGATGCATATTGCAGCTAGAAAACGAGCACAGCTTGGTTACGGTCTGGTACATCGGCGCAGTACTGGCTGAGTAAGAGGTAAAAACATGGGAGTGTCACTGCTGTTTCGGGATCGTTTGTTTACTCGCCTCTTACTGTAAAAATGTTCATTCCCGCGTTTTGAAAAATGCATTTAACGCTTGGAGTATGGTAAAGTAATTTAGAAATATTTTTATTATTCGAAATACTATCAACAACGAACAGCATTCATATTCCAGCTTCCATCTGAGAGTTTCCAGGGACAGGGTGGTCTAGCAGTGTAAGCCCGACCCGCTTCTCTCATGAAGCAGCTGCTTCGGAATATTTTCAAGTCGATAGTGGCAATGAAATGGTAACTGATGCACAAAAATCACACTATCTAATCTTTGTCAAATGGGAGATCATAATCTCGCTGTATTTTTCAGTCGAGCAGCAGTTCAAATTATTATTCCTCGGTCGAGTAGCAGCAGCTCAGTCTCTTGTTCCTAGGTCGAGTAGCAGCAGCTCAGTCTCTTCTTCCTAGGTCGAGTAGCAGCAGCTCAGTCTCTCGTTCCTCAGTCGAGTAGTAGTAGCTCAGTCTCTTGTTCCTCAGTCGAGTAGCAGCAGTTCAGTGTCCTACTCGTCAGTCGTGCAGTTCAGTTTCCTATTCCTCAGTCGAGCAGCAGTTCAGTCTCCTATTCCTCAGTCGAGCCGAAATTCGTGTTCTCGCTGAACTAGTGAGCGAACAATGCCCGCAGCTATTACCTGAGCTCGTGAGCAGCGCGACCCTGGGTTCAAAAGGCTCTCCTCAGAGGGCATGGGATGAGCAGGAGGGTTAGGTTAGTTGGGTTTGTCAGTCGTAAGCTTGAGGGACAGGCGACTCCATGGGGGTCACTATTAGGTTACTTCGGTTATAAATAGGCCTTCGAGATTTCGATCATCCTCGCCCGCTTTATTCATTCCAGTTTTCGCACCTTTTTTGCTGTCTCTTCTGTCTTTTCTTCTGTTGCGATCCTATATCGTTGATAGATGGTTCATAGCCAATTTATGTAAAATGTTCTATTTCAGCGATTTGTTTCGCTAATTAGACGATTACTAGCTCGTTTCCTCAACGTACGGAAACCGCTCGTGAAACGCTTTGGTAGCTGCCACCGAAGACTTTGCGATCAACTGTAATAAAAGTATAAATTTAGGGTATGCGTGGATGAAACGAGGGCGCAAGGCTATTGGTTTAGGGGCCTTATCTCATTGAAACGTGCGAGTGCTCGGACACCCAAGGGGATCCTCGGCACGTGACTCGCTCATACAGAGGAATTCTTTGTTACTGATTTCCTCTTGCCTACAATCAAATGAGGCTCAATACATTAAGTTCTTTTCAAGTGAAAAGCATATCAAATGATATCTATTTGACGGCCATCAGGTCACTGGTAAAGACACGAGTTAATAATCCTACACAATTGCACACACCGCCACGCAAACGCGAAAATAAAATCGGGTGGGCACAATCAGCAGTGATAAGCTATAGGTGATACTCCTCATTCGTAAAAAGCTGAATATTATTTGGCGTTATGAGAGCAAACACCGATTATCACAGTTTTAATCAAAGTTAGTAGTTAAATTCGGTTCAACTTTAAACAAGATTCCCAATATTAACACTTTAAGCGCGACGTGTCCACATGTGGTCACGCGATCATCTAACCTAACCTAACGTAACCAAAGGGCCAACACATAGGAATACAAATTTGTAAGTGTTCATGAAATTTGTGTTCATTATTTGAATAAGCTAGTTTAGATTAGAAGGAAAATGAATAGCCTAACCAAATTTGTGAAAACAAAATCCTTCATTTTTACATCCGCAACGGAAATAATTGCCAACATGAAATTTTACCTGTGTGGAGAACCGCACTTAAAGTGTTAATAAGGGGACGCTCCTACGGACAGTGCAAGTTGCATCGAAGAGTCTCAACATTAGAGACAGAAGTGAGTCTTCGTAGGCTGACATCGACAAGACAACTCGTTACACAGATGGCGCGTGAGACACATAATGTACTGGAACGTACTTAACACCTGACTCCGATTCTTCACACAGGTATAATTGCTTGCCAACAAATATCTCTACTGTGAATTTAGGAATGAAGGATTTTGGTTTCACAAATTTGGTTACTCTATTAATTTTCTCTCTAATCAGAACTAGCTTATTCGATTCATGAGTACAAATTAAAAAAAAACTCAAAAATTTGTATTTTACATGATTGTGCTTTGGTTACATTAGGTTAGGTTAGATGATCGCGTGTACCATATATGACCCACTCGGAGTCAACGTACTTGGAACAGTAGAGACTAATGAGGATCGGAGTTCTTGGAAGCGCGGTTTTCCACTATCGTAACCATATGAACTCAGAAGAGGACGCGTCGAGTACTGCTAATACGAGGCGTTCTGGGAGATAATCAGCAACAGAGCTTGAGTTCTCAAGAGGTACAAAAACACTCGAGTCCTAACTAACCTACTGGAGATTGTAAAATGCAAAGAATTTAAATTATTTCCACACTCTCTTGAAACTAAACTTGTAATTACCTTGAACAATAGTCCCGTTCGAGAGACGAATAAAGTCAGTTCAAAGTAAAAATTGGTTAGTATTCTTATCTGGAGGATACATTGAACATTAACACGTTGACTCAGAGTGGGTCATATATGGTACACGCGATCATCTAAACTAACCTANAAATCCTTCATTTTTAAATTCACAGTAGAGATATTTGTCGGTAGGTAATTTTACCTGTGTGGAGAATCGGAGTCAACGTGTTAAGTCACGAAAAGTTGTATTAAGTGAGTGGAAGATGAATAATTTAACGGCAAACGCCATCATTTACACAAGGCAAAGAGCCCATCATGGTATTAGAAGCATTTATAGAGTTTTAACAAGTTTACATCTTAACACAGAAAAAGTTTGATCAACTAATTAAATCTTGGAAAGGCTAGAAGCTCTGACATGCTGAGAGACATGTGTAGCGATTATTGGTCGCTAACTATGGCGTGTCCAAC
>VOMN01003946.1:0-15141 GCA_014899125.1 Orchestia grillus
CAAGGGAACACAACCTCTCACCGTGACTGCACACTGCACACCTTCTAGCTTAAAGAGGCTAACTGCAGAAAGCTGAATCTACTGCTGTTAACAAAATAACCAAAAAGAGCTACCAAACCTTGCAGCAAAGTATTATATGCTAGGCTTTCATGAAGGAAAGTACCATAACAAACTCTTAAACTTAACATCAAAAATTTAGTCAACTATATAGTCACAATATCATCAACAGTCAATTCAGTAAAGTAAAGTAAAGTGATTTAGAATCACATTCCATGGTGCCAGCAACATCATTGCTTTATCAATTACTTGTTTATACATCTGTATTTCCAACTAGAGCATGAATAAGTAAATACTTCAAGTTCAAACATTGGTTAAAAATTAAATTTAGAGTAGGGACAGTATTGGGAGAAAACAAATGTATATCAGTAGTAAAACATATCACTACAGAAAAGAGCAAAAAGCTAAATAAAAGCATTAAAAAATCTCATTGGAAATATATAGAGGGTTAATGGCTTCCCTGTTTAGTCATTCACTCACAGAAGACAAAATAGGGTAACTAAGCAAAATGCATCACTAATGCCCTGCAAAGAAGCTCAACAAGTTGAAGGTACTCACTAAACCAGTAATGATTTTCATTTCTGTCTTTGCTACATAGCAGAATTATGAATTTTTTACAATGTTGCACAGTTTCACTCCAATGGTATATATTTCTGTAAGTTCTAAATTACCCTACAGTATTTTATAGATACATTAGCAAAGTTTTCAAAGTGTTAGTTTAATATGAATACCTCAAACAATTTTTTAAATAATAAGCAAATAATGGCTGTAAGATAAATATTTTAAATATCAGTGGATTTGAAATAGGTATGCAATACCTTTACTCTGGTTAATGAATAAAAAATAAATATCCCAATGAAACTTATTTCTTGTGTGATTGTTCACTCAACACAGGAATGAATTCAAAAGACTCAAATTTCCCATTGATACAAAATAGTGTAGCTCCAGAGGAATAATGCATATGAAATTTAACTAAATCTGGAGATTTAAAATGTTTTTTAAATCAAATGATTTTATTCTTATCTATAGGATCAAAATACAAATTAATATAGATGCCTGTCACAAATGAAAGCACCTTAAACTGTAAAAAATCAAGGAATGAGTACAGATACAAGTGTTCTTAAATTCCATATCAAAATGACATTGTACTATTATTCAGTGTCACAATGGGAAACAGAACATAAAAAAACAATTTGACAGAAAAACTTGTCCAACAATGTACTTTCACATTCAATGCTGCTAAGTCTGCTATAAGTATATGTTTGAAAACATCATTGAAGCAATCTTCTGAGCATATTAACTAAAGCCATCCTACAAATAACTCATATCATTTAGAAAAGGCTCATGAATATGAATTCTCACGCTCAGCCATAACTTTTCAAGGCACAAAAAAGGACTATTACTTCCAATATGGCTCCATTCCAGATATTTTCAAAAATTATACAAAAAGCATCTTTTAAGGAATTTTAAAGTTTTGTTCAAAAGACATTCAGGGCTAAAACACTGTATATTTTGGTCAATATAGATAACCTTCTAAGATAATTAAGTGCAAGCTTCAAGTGCCTACATCAACTTCATTATATACCGCTTTCTATCACCTGCACTAGATGCAACATGATCATCTTCAAGAGAAGATGTGACTAATAAGGAGGAAAAAGTTACAAAATTGAAGACATGCAAAAAATTGATTAATTACTTCACAAGGAGAAAAATACCCAAGTATAAGCTACGTAATTCTCAGCTCCACCAACGAATAACTTTGTAAGGGTAGCTAACTGTTTGTAGTAGGCAATTAGGGATACCTCTGAGCAGCTCATTAATGGAGGTATGCCCCTGAGGCAGATGCGACATTTTTCTCTTTCAGAAGGAGCCTGGTAATTCTATGTATTGGTCTAATAATGTAAAGCTCCCAAGATATATAAAAAACAATCTTCTTCATTGCAAAACTAATTAAATTCATACAAAAAGATAAATTTCAAGTATTTAAAATGGTGAAAAGAAAATTAATAAAATTTACATTCACCTAGACAAAAGGGACCAAGGTTGCAGGTCAAAAATATCAAAATACATTTTTTCCAGAAAAGCGGCACATAAATGTGAATTATTTTCGAAATGTGTGAATAATGCATCAACTACACTTACAATTTAGAGCTCTCAGATTTTGTGACGTTCTAAGAATATCCACTAAATGCACCAAATTGGTCCAGTTGATAGCAACACCTTATCACTGAGCAAAAATTAACAAATGCTCATCTTGTTTTATCATTTTCAGGCAGTTTTAAAAACTATTTCTTGCAAAGAGAACTATCTACCTATTAGGAAAAGCATTGAGATGTAGATAATTATGAATGTAAGAGAGTATGTAAGTTTTATTCCACAATAATTGTCTAGAGTTTTGAAATAGATAACACTAAAGCTTGTTTACAGCATTACTAAAAGATTCATGCAGTCAGAGAGAACTCCTTAATTTCTATCTTCAAGTTAAATCTCCAATTGCACTCCTGACTTCAGAGCCATCTCAATAACTCTCAGGTCCTCCAAAGCTCACAAATGTGAAGAAACTAAAGCTTCCAATTAAGATTTGTTTAATGTTGATTGCAATGTTTTAAGTCTCAAATAGATCATCTTTTGAGGTCACAAAGTAACTACAACTTGGTAGCTCTTATTGGTAAAGATGCCTAAGTTATCAGTAATAATTTATAATTTCATAGTTATCTCACAAATTGAAGTGTGAAAAAAAATTCCAAAAGTTTTTCACTAAAGTCACTTAAAAGTGATGGAAAACAACCCCCCTTTTTACTGAAGTTTTAAGAACAAGTGACATTTTAATTAGTATTACCTATCTTAAATTAAAGAAATAAAAAATTAGCTTTGTTTTACAGCCAGGGGAATTCTAATATTCATTACTGCTAAACAGTCATATCTCAATGGCTATAAATTTAGCCACCCACTTGAATCTGAATCCAAGAACAAAAATGAAGTTTTAATGATGAAAGCAGAATAGTGAATATTTTTTACATTCCAGTTGCATAGTTTCACTACAATAGTGTATATTTCTGTAAGTTTTTAGTGTTAAGTTCATATAAATTCATCAAACAATGTGCAATCAAAATTGGTCATAAGATTAATGTTACAGAATACTAAAAATACCCATAGATGGTACATAGTTAATTTATACCTAGAAGGGCCTTAATAAATTAAAATAATATTGTTTTTGAAAAGTGTTAAGTCTAAAAGCTTTTTTTATGCAATCTAGCAAATTCCTTAGAGCAACCTTTTACAGGTAATTTCAATATTCAATAGACAAATGACAAAAATAAGTATGTATTTTGAATATAGTGAATTTGAAGTAAGTATACAATAAAAAAGTTATACAGAACATTTTAACTGCTTAGTCTTTCAACTGAATTAGACATTGTCATTGTTTTCAATACAAACAGAAAGAAAAGAAAGAAATCAAAGCATAAAAGCTGTTTCTATAAGAAGCATGTGATTATACTAATAATAGAAATGAAATACCTTGTACGTATTTAAAATAATGATCAAATGAATGACAGCAACACTTTGAAACAACAGGGCTACTTTGTTGAAGGCAATACCTTATGATTTGTAAAATAATGAAAAGAGTTACTGAGAGTAGCATTCCTACTAGAATACAAATCAATCCATGAGAAAGTCCACGCTGGCTTTTGAATAATGAGAAATCTTGAAATACAAGGGCATTCATGCTGAAAAAGAGCAGCATAGCTTCAAACATGGACATTTATATTTCAACCAAATAAATTTTCGTAATGTGATCAAATGACCAACATTCATAACATGACAACAACTAAGAAGCAACACTCTGAACTACACATCTGGGCTAGACAAGGCAAGCTCCATTACCATTTAATAACTTCAGCTAAAATGATTCCAAGTAGCACCACAACAAGCAACCATTAGCAAGCTGTCAATAAATTTCATGCCTGGATGTAATAAGTCTTAGAAGCCTACTCTGAGAGTGCAGTCCCTTACTAGTACGTTTGATACACTCTCACATCATTTTACGTAATGAGCACAATCACCAGTTAGGATAAAGGGCATAATCACCAGGTGGGACAATGGGTACAATCACCAGGTGGGACAGTGGGTACAATCACCAGCTGGGATAATGGGCACAATCACCAGCAGAGACAATGGGCACAATCACCAGCTGAGACAATGGGCCCAATCACCAGCTGTGACAAAGGGCATAATCACCAGATGGGTCAATGGACACTAGCTACACCTATAATAGTGTACAACAGCATCAGCTATATATCTCTGAACACAAACGACAGCTGTAACAATGGACACAATCCCTAGCTTGTACATTATATAAAGTCATCAGCTATAACTATTGGCTAATCACCAGTGAGGAACAATGGCCACAATCATCAGCTATATTAATGGACCTTGGAAGCCATCACTGGAGACCTAGATACCACCAAATACACAAGAAATATATGGACAATCAGGGGCAGAAAAAGATATTCACGGCTATTTCCGTGACAGAGCTCAAATTCATGACCTAATGAGTTGAAGAAGGAATAGCAGAGGCATTCCAAGGTTTCCTTCACAGGAGCCAATAAGCAAACATTTAAGAGCATAAAATATCATGATTACCTAGAATCCAAAGATATCAAAATTCTCTACATACCTGAAGATAAGCTACAATACTACTGACATTACTGCAAGCATTGAAGACTAGTTGATTCACAAAAGGTTTATACAAGTAAAACTATCAGTGTAACTATGAATAGAGAAAATTTTTTTCTATCATAAATGTAGAGATGAGAGTAGAGTGAACATTATTTACAGTGCATATTATTCAGAAATAATAGATACAAGAAGAACTGAAGGACCATTACCAATGCTTTGCTACTTTGTAATGGTAAGACTTGCTACTTAAAAGCAAAAACAATTTGAGTGAATCTGAGAATGTTCAATGAAAAATTAACCAGAAGAAATAGAAACAAACTTCTCCAAGTGTCCATTTTCTGAGACCACATTAATATTTAAAAAATTATATATATATATATATATATTTCAACTTAGTTTCTACATGAGAACATAGTTATTGTCCATTATACTGCTAGTTTTACAACAGTTTATTTGCAATTATGGAAACTAAAAGAGTAAAATTAACAAAAATTAAAAATAGCATTTTTGAACACCTTTTCAGATGCAGTGAAATAGAAAATTGCAATTAACACTTTGACAAATGAAATAGTGAACTCATAACAAAAAAATGCAGTTATCAGTATTACTCATTCCCCATTAGCTATACCATCTGAAAATTATTCCTGAATGTGAAACTGTCCTTTTCAATTTTTCTCAGGTTGTGTTCATGTTTACTTATTGTCATTAATTTGTGCACTGTATCATTTTCTAGTTCACAAGAGGGTCTTCAAACTCAAATACTAGCTTCATGAAATAAGAAAAAAGTGAAGAGTGCATAAGAATGCCTACATAGGCAGGTCTGACATGCCACTTTGATGCCACTGAACATCAAAGGTATTGCCTTTCCTCCATGTCCTAAGAGGCACTTTCGTCCTGCTAAATACCCCAAAAAATTACCCCGCATTTTGATGCTTTAAATTTGTGTTGTACTGGCATGTTTGACAACCCACAAATTCCCCAGAAATAACATTCAAGCACTCAGCAGGTGTAAAATGTAAGCTTACAATTATCATTTATTTTGATACTGAATTTTGTTTAATGAAGGTAACAAGGTATTTAATTTGACACTGCACTCTTCAGAAAGTAATAAGATGTTTATCATAACAATTGTTATAAAATTGCCATATATTTTGGTTTGGTGATCCGCTGATGACTTACTAATGCTATCTTCAAGCAAACATGACAACTAACGGTATCCTAGCAGATGGTGCAATTCTCCCTTACTTTCACTGTCATTCAGCAGAAAATAATTTTTCAAGAATGGCATCAAAGCAGAGATACCAGCATATATTCTTTGCTACAAGCTAAAGTCATTGAGTACAAAGCAGCTATGCATGACAAAAAAGGCACAGAAGAAATGAACCAATTAGAAGATAAGAACAAGAAAAAACATAGCATCCATGAATGTGTAGCTTACTCTTAAAAAGCAAATTTTATCCCTCTTCTGAAAAAACTGTTAAAAGATTCAGTATGTTTACTGATAAGAGAGGAAAGTGATATTTTAATGCTTCAAAAAATGTTCTCATGGTGCTAGGATTTATAATTTCATGGTGGAACAACAATCAGTCATGTCTGAAGCAAGAATAAATGTACTAACTGGAATAAAAAGCAGATATATTCTAACCTTGCATTAAAAAACTGAATTTCCAGTCAAGCAAATAACAACTCTGTCAGAGCAACAGCTAAAAACTCAGGGTAGCAGGGGTTGATTATTTCAATGAAGCAGAAAAATGAATGGTGGAGATGAAGCAATGTCCATTTCAATCATAGGTTTCACCACATCTATGCTTTGTGTTTATTTACAGCACCTATCATGTATGTAAACCAGGCACATGCCTTGAGAAAACGCTCAGGGTAAGCATCACCAAAAAGTTGTTAGTAAAATAAATTTATTATATTGAAACAGTTCACTTACCAGCTCTATTTACTGATTCGTTTATAAAATTCACTCCTCTCTTTTGGAGTAGCAAAAATATCAGCTACTTTATCATAGAAACTGAAAATAGGATCTTGGTGTAGTTTGTCAAGCCTTTTTTATAGACATTGACTAAAGCAACAAAAGTCTTTGATAATCCATTCTGTTCCTGGTGTCAGTTTCTATTCTTTACAAAGTAGAGAATGACTTCTCCACAGAAACAACACAAACTTCACACCTTTGGGGAAACTGTAGAGTGAGGTCATTTTTTCAAAGTCTAACAAAGCAAAGTTTTAACTGATTTCTCTTGAAAGAGCAGTGAATTGAAAATTACACTCAAATCTGCTTGCAAAATTATGTCAAAAAATGGCCACAAAGATTTCAGATAAATACTATTCATTGCCAGGGATAGGATAAATTACATATAAATAAAAAATGAGCTGAAGTTAATCAAACAACATAAAACTTTTAAGGGAGACACAGGCACACCCCTTATGCTACTGATGCCTACAAGTAACTGATCTGAAGGTAGACATAGCTATCTTCACAGCACTTGTATTGTGAAGGTGTTGCCAGCATATTATGGCATGTGCATGATGAAATTTGCATCTGTAGCATCAATGCAAAGATTAGAGGCAGCAGCAAATTATACCCACTAAATATACAAAAAATGAAGTATTTTGTGTATTCTGGGCTATAAGTAGTAGTAACAAGGTAACCAGCACTTTGATGACAAAGAGCATATCATGTCTGTGTTATAATCATATTAACCATCATAATTTTCTATAATGTTTTTTCAAATTGCCAAAAATAAGTAATGCAACTACTTGTAGATTTCATTCATGGGTAGGCACTGTCTACCTTGCCAACCCTGATGGCATGTGCCTGATTTAAACTATGATCATGGCCAATAAAATAAAAATTTGCAAATGAGTTTCATCTTTGCCTTGCTTAGTAGAAATAGAAAATTTCTTACATCATAGATAAGTTAAAGATACAATACACTTATTTACTAACAATATTTCAGTTTGTGCTACTCTTATTGTGCAACCCTGAATTGTTATCAAAGGCTGAATACTACAAACTATGTAAGACAATGATATTCTATGAAATATGATCACCATAAACCCTAATAAAAGTAGCTATTATGAAGACAAAGTGAATTATTAAAACTACTCACAAGATGCAGTACAATGCAATAAAACTGTTGTCAAAATGACAAGGGGTAAGTGCGCATTAGAATGAACACAGAATTTACCAATAGATAATTAAACCATTTGTGCCATTAATTAAATTACTTATTTTTCTTTCTTGAGTTTAAGGAGATACTATATAAGCAAGAATATTCATCATCAGTGATATAAGTTGCAATGTACAGTGTTTTTTCATGGCTTCAGAATTGCATGTCAGTAAATATTCTCTACCAAATTTGAAAGCCAAGCAAAGCAATTTAACAAAAAAATTCTTATTTTTACTAAACATTACCTCAAAAAAAAAAAAACATAAATGCTTAAAAAAGACTTAACAACTTTCCACAGCTACAGTTGTCTATGTATTACCTGCAATAGCTAGTCAATGAAATTTCTCCATTACCTTTCTGAACACAAGTCATGCACAAAAACTTGGCAAAATATTCTCAACCCAAGATTAGGCAATTTCCATCATTACTTGTAATAAAAGTGTTATATCATTGAGACTAGTTTCGATTTAAAATAAAAAACTATTGTGTCTAATTATTCAAACTCAATGAGGTCAAGGCATATTAGTTTTATATTAAACTTCAGCTAACACAGTTGATAGTTCATTAAGGATTTTTAAATGCTCACCAAAAATACATTCAACTAGATGAACAAAACTGTTTGATACATAAAAATATATTAACAAGAAATACAGTGACACACTAAAGGTACACATGTAAGCTAATTTCAAGACCTACCAGCCTCTTATGAGACAAAGCTGAATAAGAAACAAATTCGCCACTAACAAAAAAAAACCATACTAACATCATCCCCTAAATAGCAACAAAGATTGTGAAGCATGTACAATAGTAAGTAGCACCTAAAAGACATCTAAGACCCAAGTCATTTAAGGACAAAGATAAACACTCTTAGACTTTTAGCTGGCTTCTCGGAAAGCATATAGTATTTAAGCCTCCTAACCATAGTAGAGCACTGAAAACCCCAGACAAGGTGCACTGCTGTGCAATTACCAGTATTGAACTAGGTTTTGACACAAGAAGCAGCTGAAGTAGGAACAAACAATGGATTTAAACAGGCATTGCCTATACAGTCAAACATTAATTTTGGTATGCACTCATTATGTATAACTTGGATATCAATGGCTTTTTAAAATTTTATACTTTTTTTTGCTTCTGTCACATGTTGATAGGTTCCACAAATAAAATATTTTTATTACAATTTTTCAGACAGAACATCATACAAATCTAACCTCCACTGTATCGGCTGGCATTATTCATTTGGTTGGACAAGTTCTACACTCAACCAAAACTAAGCATCTCACTGGCAAAAATTCATGAATTGAAACAGCCCATTTTCAGAACAAATAAAATACATTATAATCTAGCTGTAAACTTTTTATGAATTCAGGTAAATTTAAAAAATCATAAATACACTGAAAGCAGTGTACTATGCAAAGTGATCTCTACCTAGCAACAAGTTCAACTTTGATTGAAAGTGAAGTCCGTCAATTCTAATCACATAAAATAAAAGTCAGTGACTTACAACTATATTACATTCAATAAATTTTCACACACAAATAAAACTTGGAAGAGCAAATTTGCACAAGCAGCTACCGAGGCTAATGGTAAGCCACTAATCGCACGCAAGAAGGAAGCCCTGAGATAAGATAATGTAGGTACTACCTGTATGGTGTATGTACACTTTCATTTAAAAAGATAAATCATACCCCTAATAGTATGAAATTTACTTCTAGTCTAGTATGAAAGAATGGAAGTTGAATAATATACAAAAAATATTCATCAGAAAGAATAACAAAAAATTATACATATTCAGAATTAGATCAAATCAGAATTTTATTATGGATAGCTTGAGTAAAATGGAGATATAGAAATCAATATCCTTGATTTGATAAAAAAAAATTTCATCAGAGAAATGTGTGAACAGTAGCCTGTGTTGATGCAACCATTATTTAGGGCTCATCACAAACCAGATAATTTTGGGAATTAATTGAGGTTAAAGTAAAACTTTCTTTTTCATGACAGTTCAACATATTTGCACATCGCTCAAAACTACAAGGCTTATAATTCAATTACCATGTGTAGCCTTTATGACTTCAGATTTGACAGGTAAACATATCATGTCTCATAAAATTAACAAACGATCTGTATCATGATCACCTAGGGGTCACCAGTAAATCTTTTTTTAGCTGATATTTCCAATAAATGTCCCTTCACTGAACAAATAGAAATGAAATAATTTCAATACTATCATAACTCTTCTGGTGTAATGTTAATGTAAAATTGGGTAAAGGTCTTTTCATAACTAAGATTAACCCAGAATAAGAATAAATTCTGTCCCGAATATGATAGTTATGTACTGGAAGTTTCCAGACACCAATGGCTAATACTTCTGAATAGTACTTGATTTGAAATGTGTAAGCCTTGTAGGAATGTTTACAAGCGCAAACTCACAAAATGTATGTTGATCATAATATATAAATGAAAGTCAAACCTTAATATCAACATTACCAATTGTCAATTCACAACCCTTTTAAAAACTATGCACTTCTATAACTCTACTTTTAGGGTAAGTTAAAACTGAATCAATGTTCTCTCCATATATAGGGATATTAATTTTGAATGAATTCTCAAAGAAATAAGAACTATAAAAGTTAACTAAACTGTTCCTTATAATAACAGAACAGAAGCTCTCATATACAATAAAATTTTCAAATTTGGTGGCTAATCTAAGAATTCTGCTGAAATTTAGACACATAAGTGATAAATTCTAGAATAGCCCTGCCCTTAATGATAGCTTACTCATCCCACACATTACACCAGAATAGCTCTGCCCCTAATGATATCTTACTCATCCCACACAATACAAAAACCAACTGTCACAAGTATAAACTGACAATCACTAAACTAGCAATCTTCTGCAACCTACAGCACTAGACACACTACAAAAGCAATGCCCTCAACAGAGCATCACAGCTAGAACAATCGCAATGCAGCATAATTTTGGATAGGACAAGTTTAAATTCCATTATTTCATTGATGCTAGGTTAGTGATTATTACCTTTATAAGAATGTTGACATAGTAGCCATGAATAGCAATGACCCACATTGTGACCGAGTAGGTACCTTCCAATTACAATGTTAAAATTATGTCATTGAGTTAGTAAAACTCTGCAAATCTTTTCATATAAGCACAATGTTGTATTACACAGCTAGTAATGAGTAGCACAAAAAGCAAATTAAATTGCAGTCCATGATTTCAGGTGTTTTTGTACTGGGCATAGAAAATGACCAAAATGCTTTGAGCAGAATGCACATATTCTAGCATAAAGGAAAAATCAACTCATCTTGAGTTCAAAATAGGTATTGCTCTCATCAATGTTTTTTGTAAGTTATTGATACATGTTATAGAACAGTTACATGTACTACTGTTAGAGATAAAATTGTACCATAATGACAGGCATACAACAATGTATGCAGTTTTCTTGTTTCCAGTTATACCTATCAAATTTTGTAATGTTCATTATACAAATAAAATGAAACAATTTGATTGTAGAAAAAATTATGTTAAACAAAATGTTTTCAATTAGTTTTCACTTGCAGATCATAAATCAAATGACAAGGCTGTTACAGTACAATAAATAATGGTTTGAACTGGCATAAAATTTTTCTAATGTATTTCTTCAGTTCTCCATCAAAATTAAACAAATTGAATCTCATAAGGATGGTCCATACAGTAAAATGACAAACAATGATTCTTCACTCCCGTAAATTATTATTTACTCTGACTTTCCCATCCTTGTTTTTAATTTGCAAAGCTAACTATATTAAACTAATAGTACATTACTAATGAACACAGATGAACACAAACAATATTGACACCATACATAAAGCACTTGAATATTAATAACCTGCAGCCATCAGACAGCAAAAAAAAGTCATGACTAGACATCCTAACCTATAATTGTTAGAGCATTTCAATTGAAGCATATGCCATGCCTACCCCTTAGGATAGGCATCAATATATTTGTCAGCCTATAAAACATTGTTAGTTTCTATAGTATCTGACAAATGAAATGCATTGCTCACATACTACAAAAAAGATTGTGACAGGTGAATGTTAACAAGCCCAGTTGATGCTTCAATACCGGCACCATTTAGCCAGGGAAAATGAGCATCAAGTATGCTAGTATATTTTAAATTACTGGCATACTAGTTTTGAAAAGTTGGTAGGCATTGCATGTGCCTGCTCTAGTTGTTTGTCAACTTTATTATGGGTTAAACTCTACAAGTAATGAAAAATTACTAAACAAAATGACACCTGGATGTTCATTTGTAAAATACTAAATATTTAACCATCAGAAGACATTCACTAACTCAAATTTTAGTTTCAGGTTTAGTCTTACTTGTTGGGCTCACGAGTGATATTTTTTTTCATATCTATCAATGTAAAGCGAGTAAAGAATAGAAAATTGATAACATATGTCTAAATACAGATTTCACAAGAAAAAATGAAATTGGTAATAACACAATGTACTAAAATAAAAAACATGAGATATTAACTTAAAAATTGCTACTAAGGGATTGAAGAATCATTTCTGATACAGCATTTAGATGGTGGCACTTTCCAATTATACTTGTAAGAGGATCTCAATTTTACTAAACTTTTGCACATTGATCCTTCTGCTTGCAAATGATTGAATTTGTCTCTCATACTATTCACAGTTTGCTTATGTGTGACAATATAATCGTTATGGCAACCACGAGACATATACTCAGTGTCAAACCTTGTATCATGAATACGATGCAGTTCAAGAGGAGCAAGCCACACAGCTAACGAAACATCTTCATTGTTGTAGAGTTGAAGCCATTTACTGTTAGACGCAACAAACTCAACAAGATCATGAGACAGAACGTACCCACCACCCAGAGCATATGGAAGGTAATGATCACACAGCATCCATTTTTCTTCTTTCCATGACCCCTTCTTCATGGGTGTAGCTCTCCCATCAAAAAAGCCCCAGTAGACTCGTAATTTATAAGGGATTGCTTTCAGTTCAAACAAAAGCTTGTCCAACTGAACATAAGAATCATCATCAACTTTTAACATAAAACGATAATTAACTCTGTCTTGTATAAAAACAAGAGAAGAAAGTAATTTCTGAGTCAAGGAGTGATAGGAATCTTCATGATTTTGAAGGAGTAGCATATCTGAAAACCTTCTCTGTTCAGACTGAATAGTAACATTGAGATCCTCAGAAAGACCATCAGTACCAACAGCAAAGTAGTGTAGACAGTCCTTGCCTTCTTCCTTCAGCCATGACTGACGAATGACATTTCGCAACTTGAAATTTTTTGGAGCAGACATAACAAGAACGACCAGAAAAACATTGTTGCGCTGTCCTACATGGTGTTTGTCCCAGTAGCCTTGCCACAGGCTAGCATCATCAGCAGTCATGTACTGCAAGCGCTTGGTGCATAACTTGAGGTCACACACACTTGGGTCCATGGTGCTCAAGCTAAGAAAGCTCCCAAGTAGAAAGCAAAAGAAACAGCCACTTAAGTAAGCAAAATTCTTGA
The DNA here is from genome assembly GCA_014899125.1 of Orchestia grillus. Taxonomy (NCBI): domain Eukaryota; kingdom Metazoa; phylum Arthropoda; class Malacostraca; order Amphipoda; family Talitridae; genus Orchestia; species Orchestia grillus. The sequence goes on from VOMN01003946.1 coordinate 13,470, forward strand.
CAGCTTTTCGACACATTATTTGGTTTGATAGGCCACTTCGACGCATTTTCAATAATCTGAAAAATGATTTAGCTATGTTAGGCAATGAAATTTGTTAAAGGCTGAGTAAATTTAAATAAAATAACAAAATATTGATTAAAAGATAGTAATGAATGCACAATAGATTAGCTACTGCACTCATTATATAACAGGGCTCAACTTTACATGATTACTGCCATTCCATATCCCTTAACAATTCACATTATTTATGGCCGCAAAGTGGGCTCATTTTCTTAAATCTTCAGACAACCAAGAAATTAGGTAATCTCAAAAAATATCCTGATCATGTAGAGTTCATTTATTACCTGTAATTCTTGCCATAACTCACTACAAAATGATGTCATTCACTCTATTATCATGACTGCATACAGCAAATTACTCTTACTGTCACCATAAATATTGTCCCAAATCATTTATTTACATGCAAATAGCCTATTTTGTGAACAATGCCAATATAAAGGAAGATGGAGTGGTACCTTCTCTTGCACTCTCAACACTTCTCATTTGTTGACTTGGACTTGAAGTAGAGAGCCAAGGATAGTTGGTATGATTACTAAGCCTTAGAAACTATCCCTAAAAACAGAATATATCACATAACAGAGTCAATTCTCCAGACTTATTGTCTTAAATTTGAAGTTAAAACAATGGTAGAGAAAAATAATTTATTTTGTAAGTCACATACAAAGCATATACCAATCTAATTTTCAATCAGTAAGATTACAGCCCTAAAATTAAATTTTAAAGTTGCAATGATACTTCTGATTCTGATTGGCATAATGAAAAACTAAAAATTGTGGGCAAAAATTGTGTAAAATTTTGAGTTGTGATTCTCCATTTTGTGCTAAGCACAACAACAATGGTCAATGCTTGAACAGGGAAGAAACCAGATAGAAGACAAATAAAAATGAGGTATCAAACAACTTAGATTAAAGAAGTAAAAAGAGAGGATGGAAACAAAAAAAACACGCAAGTAGTTTAAGAGCAAAAAATGCTCAAAACCTATAATCTTCTATGAATGCTGCTATGGAAGTTAGCAGTTATTCACAGCTAGGTCAAAGAGTTTGGAAGTAAACCTATTGGTGGAATGAATTTGGATGCAAAATATGCTAGGTCTGTGACTCAAAGGAAGATGAGAATGTTGAACATGTAGTGATAGAGTGTAAAGGTTATGAAAAAGAAAGGATGAAACTATTTGGATTGCTAAGGAAAGAATGTGAAACAGTAGAAAAGATACAGAAATAAAGGTGATCCTAGGCCTGGAAGAAGGAATGCCAGCCAGTACTGTGTCTGCTCTTAAGTGCTTCCGGGTAAATGTATGGAAAGATAGGAAGCAGCTCATGGCCGAGCTATGCAAAAGAAACACTTGCAACGTGAATGCTGGATGAAGAAAAGATAATGAGGACTTAGGAGTATATGGCTGTTACAAAAGCCTCAATTGAGATTGCATCTAATCTAAATTGAGCTCCTCTTAAAATTATAAAGTTAAAGTTACTGTTACTCTTCTGTTAACCTCACATCTCGTATCATTGTACTTTTTGTTCACTTTTAGTCGGGGCAACTGACTCAGGACTCCAGCTCTGGCATCTTTTCTATTTCTTCTTCTTCTTCAAGTTGTCACTGGGGCTTCGGAAGC
>VOMN01003947.1:0-25900 GCA_014899125.1 Orchestia grillus
CCAACCGATTTTCATCTTTTCAGGAGCTTACAGAATCATTTCAAAGGCTTACTTCAAGAGAAGAGGTCGAAATGAAGCTAGTTTTTTTTTTTTGAGTCCACATTGGCTAAAATCTATGAAGGAAAATCGGAAAGCTTATGACAAGATGGGAAGATGTAATTGATGAAAATGGTGACTATGTTGAAGACTAAATACATTCTTGACAGGGTTTTCACTTTATTTCAAATTAAAAAAAAGGAAAAAATTTCTGCTACAACCTGATAGAAGTGCTGTAAATGGGTTGCATAGAAGCAGCTTGAAAGGTGTTCAAGAAAGACTTAGATCCGTTTCGGTTGGTGCTTATACCGATTCTTCCTATTTTACATGCCTGGCTTATAAGGTAAGCCAGCGTAAAATGAAAATTGCCTCTTTCGAATCTCTTCATTTTAGTTTCGTTCTTTGATCCCGCTAACCATTTTGTGTCTTCGAGATGCATTACCTCATTTTCTGCCTGCTGTTACCATGCATTTCGTGTCGCATGAAACGAATCCATATTTGATTTTACTCTACACAATCAGTATTTTTTGAATGTCGTTGTAATTGCTAACAATAAAACATAAGAGATAAGTTACTTGAAAAGTAGAATCTATAGGGTATTGTTTGATACTGATAAAAATGAATCCCATTCGAGGAAATAAGTTGGAAGTGTGTTCATGGATAGATTTTACAACGGACTATTTAGGACAAATAGAAATGGTGAATGAGGAGCTCCTGAATGAAAAGATATCAGGAAAGAGAGGAGAGTGTACTGCAGTTAGACACGCTACTAAATGCAAGAAGGATGTTATGCCGGGATTCTCTGAACATAAGCTATCAGCATTATGAAATCGTACGTTTACATCCGAAATGAAGGGAAAATGTAGTTGGGTGTGTCTACTCTGTGGTCCTCAGGCAGCCGGTTGTAGCCTGCCACTAAGCCTTGTTGGCTCAAGTTATAGTGCATTGTGAAAAACAAAGTCTAGTCCAACAGCAGTAAAGCTGATGAGCAGCGAAGTTCGATCGCCGGTTTCGCGAGCTGAGTGTCATGCGCCGTCTCATTTGTAGCCATTTGTTAAAATGATCGACCGTCTTTTTCATTTTCTTTTTGAGGGGATGTAAAGATCCACGCCATGTGTGAGCTGCTTGTACAATTATGTGGTTCTGAAATTTATTTTCTGATGTGATCGTACTAGGTGAAGTTCTCTCTATTTCATGCAAAATCCCGTAGCTTTATAGTGGTTACAACTTTCGTGCATTGTTTGAATTTGAACCAAAATTTTATTAAAATAATTCACCGTTGTTTACTAGCTGGATGCTCGTGGTTAACTTCGCTCTGATCAATACTTCTTTTGCTGCCATATAATTTGATCGCAATTCTCCCTACTGCTCGCTAACCTACGTTATCGAGAACTTGTAGCAGAAATGGTGACCTTTTGGAAAAAGACCATTTGACGAATTTTAGTGTTGATTTTTTTGGGCCTCCATATTTTCGTAAATCTCTGACAAAATATAAATTGCCCGTAAAAAAACCTTTCGCGTGTGTCTGGGTAGCAGAGATTTCTCGTTTCTCATCCACTTTTTGCAGGATTTTGTTTTTTAGAGGCTGGAATGGTGCAGTGTCGGTTGTGAGTGGGTTTTCAATTTACAGGCAGAAAAACTGATGCCTCTAAACTGTGATGAAGTTGGGAAGTAAGATTGAATCACTGTGCACGCTAGCTGCTCTTGCGATTTTTTCTGTGATTTAGGCTTTTGTATGAAATCGAAGTGTTTTGCGACCGTCTGCGTGATTTGCTTTTTCCTTTACATTTGTCTTTATTCTAGTTCATTTCTATTTTTCTGCTGTGAACTTGAGTGACTCATGCTTTGTAATAATTTTCAGACTATATTTTTTAAGAACAGTTTCTTAATTGTATTCAATTAAACGAAAAAGAAATTGCATCGACAGACAAAACAGGAAGTGCGCTCAGTCCATTACTTGCTCTCCCGAAATACCCTAGAATTGCTGGCAACGAGACTCGAGCAAGATGGAGGGACCAATTGGGCCTTAAGACAGACGATTCATTTCTTCCCTTAAGGTTTGAGCTCCTTAAGGTCACTTGAAGAGATGGAATGAACATTTTGTTTGTATTGACTATAATTTGAGTGGTGAAACTTTTCCTCGCTTCAGTTTTCATGCCAAGACCAGGCTTAGGAACCTAATGGTTTTTTGAATAGTAGTAGTAGTAGTAGTAGTATTGGTGGTGGTAGTGGTAGTAGTAGCAGTAGTGGTATAAGTAGTAGTGGTATAGATTGCAGAGCTTCAGTGACTCAAGCCTGTGTCGCATCAAAAGAGAAGGGACCTTTTTGTATCAACTGAAGACGACGAGGAATCTATGCACAAAGTGTGTTGCCACACAGGATTCCTTGCGCATAGAAGCAATAAGTTTGAACGAAGAGAAAAAAAAAGAGAAGAGGTGGCAAAGAATGTGGGAAAATTGAAAGTAAAGTGGGGTGGGCCCGAAAGGTGAAAGTTCCGAAGGCCTATTCTTATTCAGGCAACCTAACAGTGCATCCCTGAGGCCGCCATTCTCCACATGCTAGAGACAAACCCACTAACCTAACCCTACTGCCTATCAAATGCCCCCTCAGGAGAAGAGTTTCTTGCCAACTGAAAATTATTATACGAACCTGCCTGCAAAGTGTGTTCTAATCTAAAATTGTGATTTGCGGAAAGGGAACTAAATTACTTTTTATGCTTGGTGAGGTTGATGTTATATGTCTGTTTGCCATGATTTATATGTCAGGTGCACGTACGTACGGGCAATGATGGGCGTTCATTCTTCTTTTTTTGTGAACAATTTTCCAGTTTATCCAGCGCATGAGTTGACTTGAGTATTATGGCTTGGTATCTCATAAAAATTTAGTGCGTAAAAATAAGCTATGTAAACTGTTCCCAAGCTGAACATATTGTGTGGGAGACGGAGAATTTAATCAATGGACAGGAACGAAGTTTCATCTGCCGAGGTAACGTTTTTATTTCATATAACTTGCTTTCCGGGAATGCCGTTTTTGTATTTAATTTTTCAGAAAATAATTGAAGCGTTTGTATTTATACGCCATACTTGTAGCTGAAGGTTGTTGAAGTGTTTTTTGTGAAGTCTTGAGACTTACATGGTTCTGATATCACATGAAATGTTTCTTATTGAAGGAGTTATTCTCAAGAACGTAATAAATTTATAATGTATGGTTCGGAGGCTGGGGCCACACTCAAAGTAGCTGTAATATAAGCTTTTCAACAAGGGTTGTGTTGCATGACTTTGCTAGTGACTGCGATCCTGCTTCTGGTTATTGTTGTGCCTACGTTAAATTTTCATCGATTTTGTGTTTCAATAGTTGGTGTTTAAGAACGTGACCTGCGCGATAATATATTATTGGCAATGTTTACAGGTCTGTACTTCTTTGAAAACCTTTGAGGATAAACGGGGTTGTATTCTCGCAGTGCACCGTCACCAATTAACTGTAGGCTCTGGCAACAACCTTTTGAAATCGCCGTAATTTCCTAGCGCTGTGAATCTTTTTGCTCTGCTCAATAAACATCTTTTGATTCAGCCTCAACATGTTTAGTATTTAATACGGCTGCGCCACTTTTACTTCTTCCCTCTTCGTAATTTGTAAGCTCTATGAAATAATCTGTCCCGTTCAATTGTCCAACAATTGACGGATATCTCAATATGCCACGAGGTCGTTGCCTACGTTCAGAATATAGCATCCATTCTTCACAAGGCGTCGAGTCAAGCATGACCTTGCGCGGGGTGCACTCTAGAGCGAGGGCTGATGACTGCTTCATTCGCTGGTAAACATGGTGAAATTTTCCACCGTTATTTCGCTTGAGAGAGTAAGGGGGAGTTGGGGAATTCTGGGTGTCGGGTAGGGGAGTCCCGGGAACTTATTGATCCCCGCTAGGAGAGGAAGCGGCGTCGGGAGGAGAGGGGAAGAGGTTTTGCGCGGGAGCTTGGGGACTGATCCTGGAAGCACGGGGAGGGAACAAAGGCTTGAGAGAACGAGATGATGAACAGGGGATTCGCATGGAGCTACGGTAAGGATTTGGGCTGCAAAGTTTCATAGCGACCTCGCGACCTAGCTAAGCGTTTGTAAGCTTTTTCTCTAAATTGTTGAAGCGTTCAGGTGTTCGACTTAAATTATCTTATTAAGGGGATATGAACTTCAGTACTTGAAAGCATTTAGTTTTTTCTAATCAAGTCTAGTGGAGTTATATCCTCGGAGTTTTATAAATGTCCCCTAAGTGGGTTTTTGGGTCAGTTTTTGAGATCAAATCTTGCCCAGTTATGTGGGATCTGGACTACTGTGCGAAAGTTTTCTTTAGTAATGCTGTGAACCTTGCTGGGATCTTCATAAGACTGGAAAATTTGAAAGAGAAAGCTGGAAACTGAACTTAATTAGCACTTTGACTGCGATTCTCCTCGCAGGAAATATTTCATGTCGACAAAAATTTCGGCTACGCGTTTAAAATTGAAGGAGACACTGTCACAAATTTGGTTATCCAGTTCGTTTTCCTCCTAATCTGAAGAAGCTTACTCCAGTAATATACACAAATTTTATGAAAACCTAAAAATTTGTATGCTTTCGCTAGGTTAGGTTAGATGATCGCGGGTACCATATATGACACACGTCGTAGTCAAAGTGTTAATGTGTGATCTCAGAACTACCTATTCTTTCTTGCTGAGGTATCTATAATTATGTATAAATTATCTGTAATTTTAGTCACCCAAGCGCTAATATTGCCGCCGAATAGTTGATTATCGACAGAGCGATGAGATGTTAGAATGGGTGAATGAGGAATGAGACTTAAAGATATGCGTTTTTATGTCTGAAATAATTTTTAACACAGCTTCTTTTCAAGTGCAAGTTACGAAAGCGTTTGCGCACGTTCCCATCTGCTGTTTTGTGTTAGCGTACACATCGAGACTTTTATAGGTGGGCAAAATTTCTAACGCGTCCATGTAGAAATCTTAGTTCTGTCACAGTACCATGACCGAGGTTGTCAGGACGTTTTCGTGGTGAAGGAGGGTGGGCAACGGACGCAATATTCGGAGTTGCTCTTCGTCGTTTAGCACATCTGATTGCGAGTGGATGAGAACTGAATTGTGGCCAGCGGGATGTGTGTGAATGTTGCGCTATGCACGGAGTCTTAATTAATTTCTGACATTGGAAGTCTCATTCATCATAGTCGACTTCTTCGGCAAAACGTAAATATTCTATGCAAGTTTTTTAAATAATTTGTTCGAATAATATCGTAAGATGAACAGTTGGCTCTCCGAATTCACTGCGATTGAAAATTTTCCGTGACTAGACCACGAAATGATTAGACATCAAACTTTCGTATTTTTACGCATTTAGTTTTGATTTCTTTTTAAGCTAACGGAATGGAAGTCATTGGAAGTGCACTGCTCCGCTGAGTCGTGCCCAAAATTTATCTTCTAACAAATCATGTTGGCTGCGAAGATTTTTTAGGGTTCGATATTAAAAGGTAATATTGTATTCTATCTGGTTTATCTTTCGCTTTCGCTCAATCCAGAGTAATACTTGGTGTAGCGAAATTTGATAATGTGACATTACTGGTGTCATAGTAAATTATGGATAAATATTCTGTTCAATTAGATCACACTTCTCCGAGTTATGAAACTTCTTTTTTGGAGTAGCATTGTTGCGACTCCAAAGTAAAACTGCCGTAGCATTAACGAGTTAATAAATTGCCTTATTGCTGAATATTTTCATAGGTGTTATTCAAATCATTAATATTTTTCAACATTATGAACATTTTATTGTCGCGTGCATTTCATTTATTAGTCACTTATTAACTGATTTTTTTTCGATACCCGAGCTCATGTCGTCTCCTTCGTTGTGGGTAGAGCTCAGATTCTCTTTCATATTCTTCGAAGACTTGAAGGAATTGCATTGCTAGCTTTACTTTTTATTGAACTAATCAAATGCATAGAGAGACGTCCTAGTCATACTTGCGTTATTTTTATCCACGTTTTAGTGCAACATACTTTGCTGCTGTTTCTGTGGGGAAACCTCTTCTTCTCTCGCATCTCTTGAACAAATTATGCATCCATTCTATCTGGTTACTATTAATTTAGCGCGCTGCTTATTGTGGAATTTTACGCTAATGAGTCTTCTTGAGTGACGGAGTTATTTAATATGCTTAACGGTCTAATGGAGAAGCGAGTTTCTAGTTAAATACAGCGGTGAAGGTGTTAGTCATGTCGTAAATAAATAGGTAAGCTAATGGGTCGCGTTATTTTTGGCCCTATGTCTGCTTGTGACCCTGGCTAAAGGGCAGACTGGAGAGAGCGCCGAACGCCTGCATGGCGTCCATCATCACGTAATTTGTTGATCGTCAAGATTGACGGCGCCTCGTCTTGCAATTACGCCTTTTGCTCGTTAGGGTCCGTTTTGGCGCTGACTATTTACTCGGGAAGGGAGAGGCGAGTATTATCCTCTCGCACGTACGCCATATCTCGAGGATTGAGAATTCTGTCAGCACATTCATTATGCGTGCGAATAACTTTCTCCACGAGTGCTCATTTTTTGTGAAACATTATTTTTTTTATGAAGACTGTTCTTACAAACATTCAAAACTTGACGCATCTGCGAGTCAGATGAGAATGTGTTTGCAACGTTTGTCTTTTTGTTAGTGTATGTTGAGATTTATTTAAGTGCAGATATCCTAGGTACCTAAATGTAATTAAGTTACAGAATCAGCAACGCGTGGTCCTGAATCTATAGTTTTAATTACAATTATAAAGTGCGTAAAAATTGTCTCCCTCTCTGTCGGAAAACGCCTCCGTATCAAGAAATTTTTCTCCATCAATTGTCAATGTTTACTTTAAGGTTTATTATTATTATCTTTTAGATCAATACCGAGATTATTCAGACACGTTAACAAAGGCTAAAATTATATGAAAAAATAGCTGAGAGTTGAAATTTTGGGAGTCTTTCATATTGCCGGAATGTAGCACATTTAAAAACGTTTGAGAACGGTGACGCTTCAAAATTATTTTGGTAGACGCAAGCCCGCAGAGACAGAAGCTTGGGGGTGAACCTCGTTTTTAGCAATTCAATCTTATTCCAGAAGGTAAACACTCCATAGCGCCACGGCGTTCTTCCGGGACATAAATCAGCGAGTGTTCGATATTCGCTTCAGGACTCTGCCCTTCACGAAACTTGTCCAAGCCTGTCACGTGTTCATTGTTCAGGCGTGAGTAAAGGGGCCTCTTGTGATGGAAGCAAGGAGTATGGGCAGTTAAGTTTCAAATGTTATTCGAGCAGCCTTATTTTTATGAGAAAAATATTTCATAGGAGACCTCAGCGAACTATGTCTTCGTATATGATTAATTCATGGTCTAATGTTCGACAGAACTCTTGGATTGTGACGAATTAGTCTATGGAAAAAATTGTTTGTATGCTTTCATATGGTTTTTACTATTTTAGACGCATTTCGAGCATCTCTTCAGAATACATCTCTCGCAAGTTGTGCGAGTCCCTGCTCTACCGACGCACTTCAGTTGGGCATTTATAAGGGCGACGTTATGAACGAACAATCCATTGGCTTTGCTTTAACATGGCTCGTGAAGTTGCTTCACTGTCCTTATTTCATCGTTAGTTGCCACCTCAGCCATACGGCTTGGCCCGCCTGTCCATCAATCTACCACGACCTACAGTCTGGAGCCCATGCTTCATGCCGATTAAGGGTCACGGTACGTCCGGTGGCCGGCAGCAAGGCTATGGCGACCCCATTCGGAACTGAGTGGCTGCTCTTACAGCCGAACTCCTGTAGCGCTTCTGCCCTACAGGCAACATGAGTGAGCGTCTGTGTCATCACTGTGGCCTGGCTTACTCCACAATCAAAACGGTAGCAGGATTTAAAATGAAGAGTGGTCACTGGTGTTCTGAAATTCCCCAAGCAGGTCGTGCAAGAAAATACTTATTATTTTAAAATGAATACGTCTTATGTGTCAAGCTCTTCAATGGCGTGCGATTTGGTAGGTCCATTTTACAGTATAATCAGTTGGATGTTACCCAGTCAACAGAGATGGCAAGTACGTCTTGTATAAGATTTTTTTTTTATATTTTGAGTTTTAAATTTTACTTTTATAACCCAGCTCTTCCAATCATATTGGCTCATGTTCTTGAAGTCTTAATTTTTTTTAACCATTGCTCTCCCATGCTGTAATGTCGCATGAGCTTTTCGTCACCGTCTCATTTATAGTGCATCCACAATTTTGAAGTCACGTATGCGTGTATTGAACGCACTTAAGCAGTGTTGATTGCAGCACAGTTAATTTGAAATGCAAAGATTTTGGTGGATGCACAGCAGGTGGACATGGAATTGTTCATAAGAGCTCTTTGTTCCCCATGAAGAATGTCTCTGCAAACACGACCGTTCATTGAGTCTGGCGGTGCGAAAACGGAAGGTCAATTCTTAGGCGCTAAGAGCAGAGCGCTAATTAGGATTACTGTGCCTTTTTGGTGTGGTGAATTATTAAATGGAACTCTTTCCGTGTTAACTCGTTTCCCTTGTAACTCATCTGAACGTTACGATTTTCACTTCAAATGAGACTACTGACAGTAATATTTTTCCGGCATCGTGCATAGTATCTGTACACTTTATAATCGTTATTCTGTTCATGAAGCCCTGAATTTCTAGTCATAGTTCATATTTACGGTGCTGTTGACAACTTGATTAAGATATCCTTGCTGTTCTTTCGAGTTCGGCCGTGCCCAATTGAGTTTCACTGTGGTGCGTAAGTTTAAAGTTAAACTTTGTCTCAGAATTTCGACAGCTTTCCCAGAATGTCCCTGTTCTACGCTAGCTCCCAGAATTACGACGTGCACTTCATTGCGAGTTTAACGACAGGTGTGTGTACATAAATTACATACATAGAAACGAATTGTTTATTGACTTGGTAAGGACTCCTTGCCACTTGAATAAATCCTCCACAAGCAGGTGTAGATAACTTCCCTCCTTGGAATTGCACTAATATCTTTGTTGAAGTAATTCGAATGTTGGTGCAAGCACTTCCGAGAAAGCGTACTGAAATTGATTATCCTTCAAGAGCTGTAATGCGCTTAACCCGATTAAAAATTAACGCAGTTGCGCTGGAGGCTTTAGGCAGTTCTTTGCAGCGACGGTAGATTTTGAAATATTCTGGCAGTTTTGCGTAGATTATCTCTACCGGCGAGAAATTGAATAGTGGCTGTTTGCAGGTCTCTGCAGTAATTGTCTTCGGTAACAACGTTCGGCCCTAAAGCGGTCTTAGCGACCGAGCCACTGTGCTGCTGGCTGGGGAACTCTACGAAAAATAACAAAGTGGGGAAAGAACGACTCCGATTTTTAGAAGGGAAGACGCTGCCATGGGCCTTGTGCTGTATGCCGAGTGTCCTCTCTTTCCTTTCGTTCAGAGTCAAGTAGCCGGTATTTGGCTTCCTCGTTTCATTCCTTGCAAGTTGACCCTTTTTCCGGTGCGATGTTTGGCTCCGCTTCATTCATTGGCTGTGCTATGGCAATAGTCGCTCATATAATGGGTCCTTGCTGTGTTTGTAAAGATCGCCATTAATGGCTGAAACTCTAATGAACTTCACATATAAATATCATTCATTTTAAAATACCTCTTCAGTGTATTGGTTAATTTTGCGATTTGTGCATTTTTTAAATTTATCTTAGATTAACCATTCGGAAGTTTCTAGTATAAATAGTGATGCTCTCACAGTCATTTCAAGTCCCTGATTCCTTAATTTTGTGCTTGGTGTTTGCTGCGTTTCTGCGAGGGAAATTTCTGAAGTTGAATCGTGAAAACCTGGGTAAGCTGTAAGATCCTCAACATCAAGCGTCACTTTATAATTTGCGGATTTTTCATTGAAAAGTTTTCATATTTGAGGTCCTACACTTGAAACAGCGCTGCGGAGTCGGAGTCAGTGCCGAAGGGAGGCGGAAGTTTTTGGTGAAGGCCGAGTCGGATTTGTGGCTCCTATGAATGCTAGGAGTCGGAACTTTTGGTTCGACTCGGACTACTGAAATCCAATTCGATACTTATGACATTTTGTTGATTAAAGCTTAAAAGAAATTTTACGAGTAACTTTGACGAAGCATTGAAACGAGTATAAACAAAAAATAGAAGATAGGTTAGGTAATCATGGAATCATTGAACAGAACCCTGCGACAGTGAATATTCTGCTCTGTTTGTTGCTACGCTTGGCACACTATTAAACATTGATGTTCAATTTTGAATTTCTAACTTTAACTGATTGATATATTCCTAAAAATTTACAATTGCAGCAATTATTATAAGTTCAAATTCTAACCTAGCTATTTAGATATATTAAAATGGACTGTTGCATTCTTATTAAATCCTTGAAAAATTCGGATAAAGTTTTACCATTGCCAATAATCACGGAGCCGAACAATAAGTGCCCAATACCTTAAATTGGAAAAGATAGCTTTGCTAAGATATGTGAGGCGAGAAGCAAACGGTAGGCGCTGTTAGCAAGTTGGGAAAAATTGAGGTAATCGTTCAACCTCAACCATTCATGTTGAGGAAAAATGTGAAAATGAGCAGGATTGAATAGTTTCATAGCTACATGCCCTGCCTCAATTGTAGTCTCTGGAATGTAGTTTGTGGTAAGTTACGTTTCAATTTTTGTATTACATTGCGGTAGCCATTTTTAATGGAAGGCATTTTTAGTAGTTGTTAGTACGCATCAAGTTAATTTATTGATTCAAAAACTTAAGTCTTACATCAAGAAGTAATGGTTAATTATTTATTATTGGACTAAATTTAGCCACCTGCCCTACCCTAGTTGACAGTGTTACTAAATTTTTATAATACTCAGCTGAAATTCAATAAATTTTAGGAGTCATGAGTCGTAATCCGATAAATTTAGGGAGTCTTGAGTCGTAGTCCGAAAAATTTTATGCGTTTTGAGTCGTAGTCCGATAAATTTTAGGAGTCTTGAGTCGTAGTCCGATCAATTTTAGGCGTTTTGAGTCGTAGTCCGATAAATTTTAGGCGTCTTGAGTCGTAGTCCGATAAATTTTAGGCATCTTGAGTCGTAGTCCGAAAATTTTAGGCGTCTTGAGTCGTAGTCCGATAAATTTTAGGCGTCTTGAGTCGTAGTTCGATAAGTTTTAGGAGTCTTGAGTTTGAATCCAATAAACTTGGCGAATCTTGAGTCTGAATCCAATAAACTTGGCGAGTCTTGAGTCTGNCTTGGCGGAGTCTTGAGTCTGAATCCTATAAACTTGGCGGAGTCTTGAGTTCGAATCCAATAAACTTGGGGGATCTTAAGTCTGAATCCAATAAACTTGGCGGAGTCTTGAGTCTGAATCCAATAAACTTGGAGAGTCTTGAGTCTGAATCCAATAAACTTGGGGGGGATCTTGAGCCGGAATCCTAGTAATATTAAATGTTGGCCTGACTGCAACAAGTCAAAAAGTACTAGTAAAATTTACGTTCATCGCTTGATTTCAGTAATTTGCATCTTTGTTCAGTAGTCAACTACGTCTCTAGGTTTGCATTTACATTAGACTATGTCCATTCGTTACTGCTATGGCAACATGCGTTTGGGCCATAAGTTTCTTAAATTTGTGCTGTGTAATCTAGGCCTTAATTCAGTCAGCTCGAGCTCGTAACCTCAGCACTCAGGCATAATAGTCTGCTCCTCTCCTGGAGCGAGCGCTCGCCTGCACTAACTGCCCCTCGTCACCAACTTCATTAATATCATAGACGCGCGGCTTTAATTTCGGTTCATTGCACTGTGTAGTTGCGTTCCAAGCCGCGGCCCCGAAACGCTGCCTTGCTTCATGCGCTGTGGTCGTGATGGTCACCGTGCGGGAGGTGCTCTCGCGCTCAAGTTCGTGGGCTGGTCAAAGGCAAGCCAATCCGCTTAATGCAGTCAACAGCAAGCATCAAATTTTTTTCTGAATTGACAGCTAATCAGCTCGTCGTCCAATTATGCCACGAAGAGTAAGCCACTTTTTATCTTCATTTCATGGCCTTTTACTTTCTGATCTCCTTAACGAGTTCGCTTTACTGACGCGAGAAGTGCAAATCGTGTGTAGTTTGTTTTATTTTTCCCATACTGTTTTTCATGAGATCGAATTCGGTGAAAATATGCGCATACTGTTTGTCTTCGTTGGAGTCCGTCAAAGCTCGTGTGCAGTTCGTAGCTTGGCAGCGAAGTGCAAAGAATCGCAGGATTTGACGTCGGCCGATATCGGTTTGTGTGGTGACTGTTCTCGTCACAAATCTTAGGGTGTGGATTGGTAGCGTTTGAATTTGAGCGAAATCTGTAGTAATATTTGTATCGTCGTCGAAGATTTTTTTGTGTTTCAGTGTATTTAATTTGTTTGGGTAGGATCGGTATGGAGTAGTTGAGGAAGGGTTTGAACTCAAATATTTGGATTCGATGTTTTCTGCTTTTCGTAAAGGGACTCTGGAAATACAGTTGAACATAGCTCAAGTGGGTGTGTGAATGTAACATCAGTGTTTCCGTTCAAGTGGAATATTTCTTCAATGCGTGCGAAAATGTAATTTTCCCGCGAAACAAGGTATGTTTGCATTTACATTTTTGAAGGTAACACTGACGTTTACATTTAGAACCAAACGTCTAATCACCTTCGTATGTAATTGTACATGGTTTGTTGAATTTTCACTGAATGTTATCTCTAAAATATCTAGCGGCCCACCCAGAATCGTTATTTGTTCATAAGTAAAGCTTCTTTATAAAACAGTACGAACATTTGCTGAATTTCGATATAATTTTGATATATTTTTCATTTAGGACATTCTCTTTTGCGAACATTTTTCTATACATCACCCATTTTTGTATTACTATCCTACGACGTTGGAAACGGCTCTTTCTTCCGTAACATCGTTGCGGCTGTGAGATGGCGAGCGTGACATTTTGCTGAGCCGCAGCTCTCACCGCCATTTCTCTCCGTCGCCTCTCAATCTAGATTATCTTCCCTTATAGCCGCGGCCCGGACAACTTGGTCATTGCAGCGTAAAAGACCTTCGAGACATGATCAGTATCTCCGTTTGCGTCATGGATGTTCCTCTTATCTAATAATACATGGTAGTGAAATGTGAAGTTTTTACGCGAAGTTTGCGTCTTTCGAGTTGATGAAGACGGCCTCAAGCTTTCAATATTTTTTTCAATTAATGCCGTCTGAAATCGAGGAGCTCGACTGAAGAATGGCATGTTTTATCCTTATCATCAATTTGCATTCCGTGCTCCTGAAAGGGCCAGTTCCGCCCTTAGCGTCCTATTGAGACTTCACGGTTAGTCGTGGTGTGAAGAAATGAAAGACATGCTTTGAATATACGCAACGCACTTTATTCTTCGTGTTCGTTAAGCGACTGCTGTGGGAATCTTTCATTTTTTCATAGCTACTAGATCGATCTCATTCTTCAAATGAAGTCGCTTTTAGAGGTTGTTTATGGACACAGCGTTGGGCCAATGCAACGCCGGAACTTAATTTCAGAGTATGCGATGTAGGTCGCTTCTCTGCGTTGTTTTGCATTACTGTAACGGAGCAGTTAGCATGTAGCCTCAGCTGTTGCAGATCGTGTCACAATAGTTTATAAATTTTAATCTTAATGTTTGGCTCAACTGTCTGCGAGGATCATGAAGAAATTATGAATTTAGATTTTTGTTGCTCTACAATAATGTGACGAATATAATGCGTCCGAATTTAGTATATGCTTGTCAGCATTATGAATTTTATTTTCACACGTCACTGCTTGTTTGAATTGCCCCCGTTGAGGTACTCATTCAGTTATTGCTATTTCTCATCACATGATAGCGTGGTCTTGAGATGCAAGGTGCAGCTCTCGGCTGGAGTTGATCACAAGGCTGTGAGAGCATTTTTTGGTTATAAGCTGTACAAACAAGCGTCTGTCTTCAGCATTGGCGAGTCTGCTCAGCGTACTTCCCATGCGCCTAGTCGACGCTGCTGTGATAGTTGCAGCTGACTAGTCGCATTTTTTCGATTTTCTGCTGAGCATATGCAGGCAGATAGCGATTTTAGCTGCGAGCTTTCATTTTTTCATACCAAGTTTGAGAAAAATCTTTACCATTATTACGTTTCTAAAATTATACTACGAATGTATTCCATCCCGTATTCTCGTTTTGGGGATGTGCATTACACCAGGTTAACCTCAATCAACAGTTAGAAATTGGGCTAGTAATATCGACGGCGTAAGTGAGTGAGCATGAAGGCACATTACTTTTAGACACAAAGAAGCGGTGAATGAGTGTATTGAACATAAGTGGGCAGTCATCGCTGCTTCATTTGAAAATGGCCGCGGAAATTGTGATAGACGAACCATAGAGAAGGTCTCTGACTCGATTACATTTTTTACTTAATTCCATTTGAACAGTTTACTTCATTTGTTATTTTACTACGAAAGTTTAAGTTTTCCTCGACATAATTTGTGATGAAAGTTTCATAAGAGTATTCAGTTACTTTAATGCCCTGAAGAGCTTGAAAAATATCGGGAATACTGTTGAAAGTTTTATATCTGTGGTAATCACAGTTAGGAATGAACCTCTTCAAAAGTGTGAATATTACCACGTTGGCCGCGATTTCTCCATACAGGTAAAATTTCATGTCGACAAATATCTCCGTTGTGAATGTAGAACTGAAGGATTTCATTTTCACAAATTCGGTTGTCCTATTCATTTTCCTTCTAAAAAAACTAGGTTATTCGAGTAATGAACACAAGTTTTATGAAAACCTCAAATTCGTTTTCACATATGTTAGTGTATTCGTTACGTTAGGTTAGATGATTGCGTGTACCAATAGGGCGCACATCGCAACCAACATGTAATTGAACTTCAACCATAATCGATGTCCCTATTATCACCTGAGGGCCGTGCACTTCGTTCGATGGATTTTTTATCTATTCTGAAGTGGAGGGCGACGTTCAGAGCCTGCGATCTTTAAAGCGGGCTGCCACTAATGTGCTAAGGGCCTGCAGTCTTCTGCAACGCTGAGAGTACAAGCGTTGAATATGGTATCCGTGCTGTGCTCTTAATTGAACCCCAATAGGGGTCCTTGTTTTGGACGGAAATGGTACTGTACTATGTTCTAATGGTTACTTTAATTGATTACTAGAGGCCGTTTATCTGCGAACTCCGAGGGGACCCCGAAAAGAGTTCTTTAAATAGAATAGTCGGCGCTTTGTGTCTAATGTTAAGAGAAAGTTTGGATTTAGTTTCAGTTAGTGTGAATGTAGTTCCTTGGTCATCTGGGCTGCAGGAGATAGGACTTTCGTTATAATATCGGCATCAAGCACTTGGCTTGAGTGTCATATAGTACTTCAAACCTAATTTGCTGGGTGCTGTTTGGCTGGAAGCTAATTCGAAAATGTTTCTGAACTGTCTGGTAATGACCCTACATTGTTGCGTTGTCTATGAACATGTGAAAATGTACCGGAACTGTGTTACATTCATTATTGTTTATATCGTTAAATTATGTATGAACAACCATAGATTCACTAAAAACTTGTACCCGTGATGGCTGACTTTTATGCATAGTACCGTCTCAGTTAATATTGAGAAATTTTGAGAGAAAGATAACGACCTTTCTGCTGTTGTGAGGCAATGCCTGATTTTTCCTTTCACTGTTAAAATTCCCTTTTATCGCGCAAATGATCGTATACAGACTTTTCAGTTTCCTGTGATTGAGTAAAGCATCGTTTTTACACCAGTCGCTCTGCATAGTGCTTAAATATTTCGTTCTATATCAATAAGTGGACTCTCTCTTGGTCCCAAATAATGATAATACTTTGTAGTTCTCAGTCCAAGCTTATCTAGTGTTCGTTGACTGTTGTTTTAGCATATCTACAAACGCTAACATTCCATTTGGAAATGATTGCTTTCCAACTTTAAATTGCTTCCTCGAGTGGTGCGTCTTGATTGATGCATTTTCCAGTTACGTTAGTTGGAAAATTTTCTGTCGTTTGAACATGAAAGTATTCGAAAATTGCGAATGTAACATTATCCGAAGATTTTTGTGCTCAGTTTCTGTAGTTATGTTGCAGGTCGTCTGCCGCATCTTCGCGAGTATTTTTATCTCAAAGCTGTGGAGGCCACTTGATTGCTTAGCCCTGCTCATGGCCTCTTTTCGTGCCTGTGCGCGCAGCTACCGTCATTCCTGCCCATAACTTCCTGTGGGAATGCTGCTGCTATTCCAGGCTAGCGGTCTGGGAATGTCGGAATGATGTAGGGCTCGGGCGTAGGCCGCGCACTTCAGCTCAGGGGAGACTTCCAAGAGGTAAATACTGGGGCTTAACTTCGAAAATGGCGCCAGCAGAAGCAGGAGAGACCGAATGGGGGCTGCTGAGGTCAAACCAAAAATACGTGTGCATGGCAGAGGAGACTATGTTTCTCGTTAATGTTTCCGCTAATCAATTTGTTAGTATAATTTGTGCAGCACACTGCCTAGTGCGGTTGTCGTACGGTGCAAGAAAGTAAGGAAAGTTCCTACGCTATTTGCTGTTGCGTGGGTCAAATAAACGAAGAGGGCTAAATAAGAATCTTGATTGTAAACTTCGTGCATTCCTTAATTCGACTATATTTCGTAAAATGTTCCCATAAATGGAAATACAGATTAATAGTATTAAAGTACAGCAAATTCTGGAAAGTACTCGAACACTGCATGCTGTTGCTCCTAAGGAAGCACAGGATAGGCAATAGGATTAGGCTTGTCTATCGTAGAGCAAGAGGACTTGCGACCCCAGAGAGGCGTTATGTTTCCTCAGCTATAGATAGGTCTTCAGGACTTGTATCTTTCATGCCTACTATGCTCATTTCCATTTTCATAGCTTTTTTGCTAATTATCCTTTATATCTATTGCTATTTCCTTCTCAACTTGCTGTTTCTCTGCGCAAAAAATTTTGTGAGGCAACACACCTGTGCATAGATTCCCCGCTCCCTGAAGTCAATACTTAATGGTCCCATCTTCTCGCTCTCAGGGATCGTCTTTGATGTGGCTAGGTAGCCTCTGACCAATTAACTATTGATCATGATGCGTGCTGCCGAGTGTAGAACTTTCTGCTTGAAAATTCGTTGTCTTGCATAAAGTTCTATTAAATTTTCATCTTGAGACATGGTCGACTGAAGAAAATATTCATTATATATTGCAGTTCCGCCCATAGCAATATTTGCTTGTGGACTTGATACGAAACAGTTTCGTGTGGGCTAGAGAATCTTCAGGTTGAATTAATTTTGTCACATTTAAATACAACATCAATTGCTGGAATTCATATGCAGCAAACAAGAGATTTGCTTCTCATGTTAATGAATCTGCTGTGAGCGTGTGACATTCAGTATTTAATTTCTTCGAAGTAGTGAACTTCGGCTGTCTACGTCTGTGAAGAGTGTATTTTCTCACTAGACAAACCTGGTTTTGCATTTCTGGAATGATATATCGGAACGGAGTAGTTGCGACATTAAATGTCAGTAGACTTTAAAATAGAATTTGAAGCAAAGTTTTACATACAGCGGCTTCTGTCTTTGCGCTGAAGCATTTTTGAGGCTCCCTGCAAAGATTTTGGTTTAATTACTTCGCTAAATGGGATTTTTTTTCAGTATTCCTCAGAGACGGACCATTCCTCTCTCAGGAGCAGGTAGAATCCTAAAATTCCCCAGGCCCTCTAAAAGAATGACTGCAAACTGGGTTAGTAGGACTTAGTATCTCAAGTGATTGAATATCGTCGCTTGAAAGCTAAAATATTCCAAAGTTTTTACCCAATCTGTGATCATTTACCTAATTGACCGTTATCTTTTCGATTACCTTGAATTAAAGTACGGTAGAAAGACGTCGATATCAAGTTGCCTGCCGTTAACAATATTGGTATACGGGTCCTGTCTTCATTACATTCTTCCATGTGCATCTATTTGCAGTGAGCAGTTGTAGGAACTGGGGACGTGTCACTCTAGCAAGAGCCCGCAACTGCAGCCACTAAAGCAGACAGCACAACTCGTTTTAACTCTCAAAACGTCTGTTGCCTCGTTAGTATCTGTGCCTCGCAGCGCGTCTCGCCACTTCAATTCGAAATTATCAGCTCCCGACTGGTATTTTGCTTTGACTAATTTCGGTTGAACTGTCAAAAATTGGCAACGGCCTGGAGGAATTTTGAACTATATATTCCTCTGTCTTACCCTTTCATTCGCTCATGGACTCCATGTGCAAAACTGCCTGAAATTTACCTGCGGCAGGTCGTGAATTCCTTGAACCTAGCCTAAGGAAGTATTTGACCTTATCAGCTAAGCTGTGGTCTATTTTCAGAGGCTACTGATTTTCGTGTTTTCATCTTGCAACGCTATTCATATGGGCTTAGTGCGCCAACCATTTAAATTTTAAACGGTTTTAAGACCATCTTAAATAATTTTTTGTTCTAACGATGCAATATTTCATACATACCTGTTTCATTTTTAATGTATGTAACAAGTATCGTGTTGATAATTGCCAAAGTGAGACCAGTACAACTAGAGACCATATTCAGAATTCATGGACCATGAATTCATGAATTCAGATGCATCGACCAGACATGCAAGAAATTTTCCTAGTGACCTACATAAGCGCTAAGAAGAGTCACCTTACGATTAAACACATATTAATGAGGTGTACTTTTGCTTACCTGTGTATTTCTTGAAGCAGGATGCCATGCTGTTGTAGAAGCCACTGATGTTGTTTGGGTTCATGGTTGTGTTCTTTTGCTTCGGCGTTATAAGACAATTCTCACGAACTGGGGTTCCACTTTTTTCTAGGTTGTTATGGTCCAAACTTCAGCGCAGAGCTTCTCTTCACGTTCGAAAAACTGTTCACTGGTTTTCGTTTTGTTTGCGTAATGTTCGAATGCCACAGACCACTAAATTTGTTCGATGCACTTCACAATCGATGTATGCTTTCAAACGCACCTCACTTTAAATGACCTTCTTCTCAGAGATTTTAAAGCTTTAGCTTAACGTGTGTTATTAATCTTTCTACCAGAAAAAGCACGAGGGCAAAGTGTAGGTGGGAAGACAATTGGACCTGTAGACAAGAGAATTGGCTATCGAGGCTGACTGTGACGAGCTCCGAATGAAGGAACGTAAACTTCCTAACAGTGGGAAGCTCTTGTTAATGAAGCCGCCCAAGCAGCGCCTGCTCTCGTAGTTTCAAACTTGTATTGAGAAAACTACAGCTTCGTGCTGCAGTAAATTCAGGCTGATAATAGGCGAGTATCGATTGACATGTCAGCCTCTTCCTCTAGTCACTAGTTCCAATGACTCGGTGATTGATGTAAACTCGAAGTGTGGCTGTGAGGCAAGGACTCCAGCCGGAAACTGTTCCACGGGGTTCTTGGGTTGCGAAAGTTATGGTTAAGAGAGTCAGTTAAAGTCTACCTCGTATCATGTAGTTAATATAATTTTTACAAATGCATTGGCAACAAGTTCATGTGCCTTGTGTAGTCCCAAGAGGAATCGATTTGGTACCTAAACTACGAGAGGGTAAATGTGTAACTAGAGTTGTCAGCGCTAGTGGTGCACGGTGGTGAAGGCGGTGGAGTGGAACTACTGAGGGTCTACAGAAAAGACGTAGAGGAAGATCTCTGAAATGCAAAAAATTAAAAATGGTTACTCTTTCTTACCATTGCTGATACTCAAGCAAAAACTTGAAGTTTTTTCCACTATGGTGCGCTGAAATTTGATTTCACTTATGTCACCGTTCAATTTCAACAGGCGCGTACATTTTTCTCTGGAATTTTATATCTACGGAGTAAAATTGTTTCAGATAATTGTCCGATTGCCGCGTTGTAGTTTCTTTATAAATGCGAGTGTTGTGCGATTGTTGAATTTAAATTCTCCATTTTTAATAACAACAGTGGCATATTTGCGACAGCAAGAACGAACCTTAGCACGCGGTTACGGTCTTACGAAATTCTCCAGTTAGGAAATTCGCGCGCGATTCAAACATGACAAAACGCACTCGTGATAATTCTTTGCCGCCCTCGCTGCTGTTTCAAAGTTTAGATAACTTCTGAAGATGCTACTTCTTTTTCTGGGCATTGGAAGCTCCCACGCTCAACTGAAGTAGTTAACTTATTGTTCGTCGCAAGACGAGCTGCTTCATGCGAAAGCTGTTATTGTTAGTTGAATACTGGTTGTTTTTTCCGTAGACTTGGGTCTACTTCGTTGAAGTTACTGGTTTCTCCGTGACAAACTCGTGATCAGAAGTTGTATTTTCTTTGTGGCTTGAATCGCATTCAATCAAGAGAATTTATGAGTATGTAAAAGTACAATATAATTTTCATTCACAAAGTGCAAGGAAGTATTTTTCTAATATTGTGGAATGATTGCATTTTTATCAAAAAGCCCCCTCAGGGGGCATAGGATAGGCCATAGGCAATAGAAGTAGGTTAGTTAGGTTTGTCTATCCTATGCTATGGGGACTAGCGCCCCCAGGGGAGCACCGCTAGGCTACCTCAGCTTTAGATAGGCCTTCGGGACTTCTATCTTTCGTGCCCACTTTGCTTCTTTCCGTTTTCATTCCTTCTTCGCTATCTCTTATTTGTCTTTTCTTCCTCTTCCTTCCTAACTTGCTGTTTCTATGCGCAGGGGATCTTGTGTGGGAACACACCCTGTGCATAGATTCCCCGTTCTCCTAAGTCCATACTAAATGGTCCCTACTCTTTCGGTGCGACATAGTCTTGAGTTGCTGAAGCGCTGCTTTCACTACTACTACTCATACTCATTATCAAAAAGCCGCTACTTTATTGCTGTACACTTCTATTTAGTCTAACTATTTTCAGAATGTAAAAACTCCTGTTAATGAAATTAACCTCGGCAGAAACGGATTTATTTTAATGATTCAGTATTATTCGATTTCTTTACATATTTTAGCGATTAATGACCGTGATGTTGATAATGCATTAATCGTTAGTTCCGGTTTAATGCATTATCTTTTAAAAATAATTGCTGTACACCCAAATTTAATGTCCCAAGTTTGTAAATTTACCGAAACGGACGTTTCCTTGAGTTAAGCTGATGCTATTTTCCCCATGCTGTGCCATGTTTGCAAATTTATTATTTCTCGTTGATCTTATCAGAAGTCAAAATGTATTCAGCACGCCAAGTCAATTGTTATTGTGTTCAATACGTAGATATAAAATTCATTGAAATTAAAAGCGCTTCATCGTCTAGTATTTTTACAGTAAAATGCTCCGAGTAGATAATATCGGCAGCTATGAAATGACATTTCTCGCTCATCCCGGTAATTAGTCTTGCTGTTGTGGACGTCATCATTTAGAATGATGTTATACCTGAGTCAGCTTCAGTCGTCAACAGCTCGAGCTCTTGTGGCGTCTTCAATGGTATTTTGTAACCCTATTGACTACGTGTGTGCTAGTACGAGTACATATACCAAATGTTACAAGTATAACAATCATTGCGAAAATGAGAAAAATCTAACAATCTTGCTATACGAATATATCGCTTAACATGCTTCGTTTCACAGGTTCAACTGTGAACGCTCGTCGTAATGCTATCAGTCTGGTATTGACGTGATGAAATGACGCACTTGAGCGTTTGCACCTCCATTGTGTGGCACTAAAGCTAATGCGTGTCTACGTCAACGCCTCAGCTCAATGAAGAGATGATTTGTGCCATCATGAGCCTCTCAATTCCATGGGACGCGACGCCTATTGACAACATCGCGCCATCTTCGGCTTAAACTTGATCGTCTCAGCACACGAAAAGAGCGCGTATTTGGAAAATTGTAACGAGCATTGCTGTCGTATTCTGATGTTATTTGCCGTTTTGTACTTCAAACGCGTTAGTGCGAAGAAACGTAGGAATCCCACAAACTGTATCAGTTTGAGTTAAATACGGCATATAAATTCAATGCACTCGTGAATTGTTATTTGGGTAATATTTGCTACAATTTTGTTGCCTTAAAAAGAATTATGTTGTGCTCCTATACATACTCCTTATGAAAATATCTTTTGGAGAGTATTTCATCATTCATCATCCGTACGAAGGAAATCCCTTGTCAATAAAAAAGAGCTATTCGCCTTTGATATGCTCATTTCTGCAAGGCTCATTATTGCTCATGCCCGATTCTTGCCATATCGTGAGCGGGTCCTGTTCGCGAGCTGCAGCGAGGCCCTGGTCTATATTTGCCGCGCCCGCACACCAGCGCTGGAGGCCAGGCTCGGCTCGCACCCGCCGCACTCAGCCGTCTGGTCGCCGGCTCTCTGCGTGCGCCGTCTCCTTTAAGTGCTGCCGCTGTGGACGCCTTCCAGAGCTTCTGCCCTGACCCAGTCTGGTCTCCTGTGGCCATTTCTGAGCCTTAATTGTTGGTGCTCGCCTACAGGATGCTGGCTCTTCTTCGTCTCCACGGACTTTCCTTGTGCAGTTCGCCAACAAAGGGTTCTGACTCCTAACAATTTTTTTGCATTTTTGTAGATGGGACTGCGAGGAGTAGACGTTGAAAAATGTTAGGCGTAATTTTTTTGCGAAGGAGACCATGAAGATAAGGCGTTGACGATGAAATTTTCATGATACAGCAATTTTTTTTATTCTGTATCAAATTTTAAACCTTTATGTGCATTAGTCCTGCACAGAATTTACTATTTTTATATCATCAGGCATCGTATTTCGTGTCAAGTTAATGACACTAGTTTTACATACTTTGATTTTTTCAGTCATTTGATGTTAGCCACAGGAATATATCGTACAGAATTGCGGTCTTTGCTTATTAGAATCTAAGAAATTTCTAACACTCCAGCTTTTCACAAACGTTGTGAATATTTTGCAAAGCTTTTCCTTAGAGCTCGATGGTTTCTGTTCCATTTCTCGCCTTGGACTGAGAGGCTGCGCTGATCTGGCGCGCCCGACCCGCTCTCACCTCGCACACATGGAGCCGTAAATGCGAGCCTCATGCAAGAAGCGTGTTGGCAAAACCTGCCACATTCTTGTGTTTATCGAACTTTAAGCAGTTGAGAGTACAATATATTTTTTCATTCATTGTTTTAAAGTTATTGACTATAACGAAAATGACCTTTTTTTCTGAGTTTTTCCTCTCTAAGCCGTTTCCGTCACAGGTTTCTGTTCACATACATGCCGTTGCATTCAGTGTTAACTTCATACTAGTCTGTGTACGCGCTTTAGTAGTTAGTTGTCAGTATTATGATAGCAGTTTTTATTATTCGAACATAATGTTCATGACTGCTATTAAAAAAGAGAATGTCAACCTCATTTAATACGGTTTTATGTTCGATTTACGGCTTAAGGACCGAATAACAACCGTCACTAGACTACGCGTTACATTACTGATAGAATTTTTAGATTTTCCTAACTTTTATATTTCGAAATTATTTTTTCCGCATTTTTTGATCAGTAAGAGCCCCAAACCAAGTGATCTCATCTGTGGGTACTCTGAAAGCCTGAAGCAGAGCAAGGAAATGTAAAAAAAATTTTTTTTGCAGGTTTGTAAGCTATGAAGAGGTGTTTCTGGCACTGCAATGCCGCCACATTTCTGCACAAGGAAATATGGTACCTTGACATTTTTACCCGAAAAAATGAACGTGAGAAAGTCGCCTCAAAAGATGATGCTCTCTGTTTCCCTAGGTTCGACTCCGTCTGCATTCTGAGCACACTGCATGAAAAACTACGTGTGAGCCTCAGCGTCGACTTATTTGAATGTATTAAAATTTCAACTGTGTAAGACTCGTCTCCCGGAGTCCGCTGCTTGCTGCTACTGATACTCAGAGAATGGAGTTAAACAAGCCTAAATGATTGTTTGGTGGCTGACATTATTAAATAACTAAATGGGTAAACTCACTTTGTGGCTCGTACTTAGTTTTGCGTGCTCGTTGCCTGTTGTAATGGGCAGAACGGCCCGGGCAGTTTGTTGTTGTAGTACATGACTTGATCATTCAATTTGAAATAAGCACCGGGCTCATTTGTTTTAGAAAACGATCGACATTACAACTGAGGTAAACTATAATAGTCTAGTGATATTACTTCATTTCAGTATTACAATTCAATGCATTGGGAAACGCTCTTCAAAGACTGAAACGTCTATTTTTTGGCTGACATTTTCCTCTAAAAGAATCGAAGCGTTGTAACGGAAACCGATTGCAAGAATAAATATCTCAATGTTTTTTGTCCTATGTACGTATGTAATTACAGCATTGGATCTATTTGTTGGATCTGCCAAAACTTATGTCTTGGCTCGATTATGAATCGTGTTTCAATGGAAATAATAGCGCTGATGCTTAAACGCTAAGTTTTCCTGTTATTTTCCTGCAAACTACTAGGAAATTTTTGTGTAGTCTTTTCACTCGATGAAATCCATCGTTAGTGTCTGCGTTTATATTACCATTGTATTGCCATTTCTCGAGCTAGATTTGGACCCAGTTTAGAGTGAAAAGTTTTCGCTTTCTATCTGGGAGTTGACGAGAAAGTTGCGAGGCAGTATTTCAGTTTGTGGAGGGAAGGAATTTATTACGACTCTAAAATTGAACACGCTCCAAACTTTTTACGATGGATTACTGCATTCAATTCGCGTTGTGGCGCGAGACTCCGCAGACGCGATGAAATCATTACGATGGTGAAGTTTAATTGATGATCGAGACGAAACCGTTCTGGTTTTAACGAATTGAGGAGTTTTGTGCTCTTAAATTCGCAAATGCTGAGAAATATTTGTATGTCATTGATCGTTACTGATTTGCATTTTCATTCGATCGTGTGAGTGACATGAAAAATAAGACTATTCTAAGTAGGACGTTATGTAACCATTTATGTATTTCAAGTCTCACATTTAAATAGTAAATTATAGAGGCGCACATCTAGGTCAAGTATTGTGTATTTATCTCATCGATCAGGTCTTGCTCAATGCAAAGCATCATAAATTCTGCGTGTGATGCTTGTGAATGCCAGGTTATTGAGGCACGCAACATTAAGCGCTGGCTCGCATTGAGGAGTATGAAAAAGAAGTTATAGCTTCATAATTTGTGGTCAAAGGAAAGCTCAAGCAAGCAACCTGTGTGAAATAACTTATTTCGCGAGAGAAAATGTGCACAATATTGTAGAAACGAGGGAGGGAATTGGGCAGCTATTAGGGACCAGAGCTCATGCAGCCTCGTGCAATTGCGGCGGGACCCAGTGATGGATGTGCGCTCCGCCGCCGCCAATTATCGTCGTGAGCGAGCGACTTCGATTCTCGTCTCAAGTTCTGATCACCATCTTTACGCGGGCCATCTGCGGACCAGGCTAACCTTGATATGATGAATTCCTCCAAGCCGCTGCATTGTAACTAAAAGAAAAATCAATGGGCGCTTATTACGTGACCTTTTCACACGATCGAAGTTATTGAACTGACACTCGGTTTGAGTTATAGCACGCATGCTGTTTAACGCCCTCGAATATCGTAGCTTGAGTTTGAAATTTTCCGACATAGTATATTGGCAGTCTTCATGATCCACGCGTAAATATATTTATAAATATATAGGTATTAGTGCAGACGTACGCACTTTCAAATTAAACAATTCTAGCATTAGAAGCTCTGGCAATGACGTGAAGCTGCTGTGCTGCTTGCACTTCCCTCGCGCAGTGCGTGAAGTGCACAGGCGTGTGCGAGGGCTGGATGTTCCAGCGCACAGTGGCGACACAGACGCGATCCTTCGTCCGAAATGTCTCGTACGCTTCGGTTAATGCGCCCCTCTTCTCAGGTTGGGTCACATCAAAGGTGTGTGTGCAACCCGCTTCTCATTTGTTGTACTGCGTTTGTGAGACAATATTCAGGGCCAGATCTATACGTTTTGTT
>VOMN01003948.1:7167-24695 GCA_014899125.1 Orchestia grillus
TAGTGCAGCGCACTCAGTGTGTTGTTGTAGTGCAGCGCACTCAGTGTGTTGTTTACATGACTGAGGAAGTCATTGTAATGATGCTTGGCCGGCTTTCTTTTTCGATCGTACGGAAAATTAAGTTTTGTTAAACTGTACTCATGGAATTAAACGAGAGGTTTACACCCCGAAATAATGGTTCCCGTAAATCAATTTTTTTAGCTTACCATTGCCTCCAGAGGAGCTGCGAGTGTGTGACTCTGGTGCTCGTATTCTTATTTCCACGTGCTAGGATGACGTAGCGTCAGCCTGACGTTCCTGTTCATCCTCCACATTGCAGAATTGACAGTTCTGGTTGCGTGCGTGTCGTTGAGATTGAGTAGCAAGTTATTCTCCTTGCTGCCAATTCAAAAATGCTCAGCACGCTGCTGGTCTCAGTTCAGTGTTCATCGTACAATTGCTATCGTTTCCATTTTCTCAATAATTCAATGATTCAGGTCGTTACAGCAAGGGTTTTGGTGTCGGTTATTTTCGAGAAAAATTGGCGTGAGCTAACATGGTGGTGCGTGAGTTACGATCAGTTGGGCTTGGCGCAGAGGGCCGCATCCTGACGGCGAGCTCCGGTGGTGCAGGTTCAGGCCTGCGTTGCGTTAGGCGCTCGTTGGCGGTGTCGTCTTATGCGTCAGTCCGGCGACTCTTGTTCTTATCTCCTAAGAACAAGGATCAATGGAGCCACGTAGAGCTGAAAAAGCTGTGTAATTTCTATTATCCCCTTTAAGAAGAGGCGTGGCTTGTTGTTGACCGGCCAATGGCGAGTGTTGGCAACAGTTTCCGAGACCGCCTTCCATCTCTTTCTCTATGATCGGGTCTTCTTTTGCGTGCTGTTCTCTCATTTTGATACGTTGCCTCTTTGTACTCAACGATGAGAATTCTAACAGTGGCACAACTCTATTGCACTCAGCGGCTGGGATGCTTGAAGAGCAATCGTGGGCCTTCGTATTTACAAACGACTCCCTCGTACCGAATGAGGCGCTGGTCCATATGGTCAGATGAATAGAGATGTCGCTCGCACTGAAGATTCTTCCTCTCGTAATTATTACCCATTTGTCTCATGCCGGCATTTTTCGATTTATCGTGGAATAGATATGTGTGAAGCTTCCCTATTTGTTATTGACTGACGTACTGGGGTTACATTCATTCTCAATTTCGAATGAAATAAACGCTTGAGTTAGTTTCTTCCTAGTTTGTAGTTCAGTGTGGTTACTTGAAATTTTTAAAAATTATTTCTGACTTGGAACATATCTCAGAACACGCGTATCATGCTACCTATCTATTTATTTATTTATTTTTCGTGAACGTTTTATTATTATTATTAATTTGTTCACGTGGTTATGTTATTGATATTTTTAAGTCTGGAATACGTTTACGTTTCAACGCCTGCAGGATTTTGTGAAGGAATTGTGCTGGATGCGATTGTAACTAGCGGTGCTGAGCTGTAGGTGCCAGGACCGGCCGGCTGGCCTCACCTGTGAGGTGCCGCAGCCATGTGCCATGTTGTGGCTCCTTGCCCACTACCAAATTGAAATTATTTCATCAATCAATCACGCTGCAAAATGTTTAAGTGCTCCAATTTTTCGATATTTCCAAATAATTCCAATCAATTTAACGATAATTACAAACGGAGACTTTTTTTGCACCCTCAAGCCTGTCCCAATGGTTCATTCTTTGACCAGTAGGCAGTTGGAACAATTTGCCCCATCTTCGGAGCTCAAGTCGGCGCCTAAGGTCCAACAAAATGGGTTCGAAACCAAAAAAAATTGTTTTGGCTTCAAATCTTTATCTGTATAACGACCAAATAATATCTGCAATAAGACCCCATTTAATTTTGTGCTGAAGACTAGTTGCAGTCTTATGTATGCATAAATATGGCAAAACTGCATTTAATTTTGAACTGAAGACTAGTTGCAGTCTTATGTATACATATATGCGGTAATGACTACATTTAGCTTTGTACTGAAGACTCCAGGTAGCTGGAGTCTTACACATACATATATGATCTACGACTACTATTAGTTCTGTTCGAGAACTAGCAGTAGCCTTATGAAACAGACCCGTAGAGTTCCGCTGATCCCTAGAGGGGCTAACTGGAACTAGAATATTTTGTCTAGACGCTCTTCTAGGGTGTGCAGATTTATTTTATGCGCTGATCTCCGAAGCTTGATGCTGATAGCGTCAGTCTCGAGTGGGGGGAGGGGTTAGCCAGCATTCACAGATGCCAAAACTTGGATAACTTGTTAATGCGATGTTAAGCTTTTTTTGTGCATCCTTCATGTTTCACTTGTAGAAGTTGCGTGTGTACTGGACGAGCGACGCGTATTCGTATCGTTTTTTTTCTTTGGCTTCACTTCAAACAAATTCATTTCGGCTCGACACTAAAGTGGCTCTTTTGCTTGACTCGAGCGGGATGGCATCATCGCGCCCTAAATGGGCAAGCTTCGTCCCCTGTGCTAAAGACATTTAGTACTTACTCTGTGATGGTCGCCTTGTGTTGCCGGCATGATGGCGAGGTTCTTAATATGAAAGTAGATCTGGGCGCTGTCTTGCATTTCATCAAGCAACCAGGTTGTCGGATACAAGTCCGAGTGTTCCCTCGACCGCCGTGGCACTGAGCAGTAATTA
This sequence comes from Orchestia grillus, assembly GCA_014899125.1. Taxonomy (NCBI): domain Eukaryota; kingdom Metazoa; phylum Arthropoda; class Malacostraca; order Amphipoda; family Talitridae; genus Orchestia; species Orchestia grillus. The sequence continues at coordinate 9,826 of VOMN01003948.1, forward strand.
TTTCGGATCTTTTGGTCTGAGGGCTGCCGGGAAGTTTTTACTGCAGCGCAGGGCAGCTCTCGGTGGCTTTCCTCGGAAACGTAATTTCTATGTTGCTTTCCTCGCGTTCATATACATGTTGCGAGTAAGATACGGTTTTAGACTGAAGGCTGAGTTCTTTGGAATTAAATATTACAGATTTTTCGTTTTGTGTATTTTCTAACAAAATCCTTGCACGCTTGTGGAGATGTCTCTTTCATCCAGCTTTGTTCACTTTCTCCTGATTACATTTATTCAGTGTTTTTCTCATCCGTACATGCAACCATCGATGTTTCATCCATTGGTATTCGATGCACATAGCAATCTGAGTCTGTTCCCCCACCCACGCGTCCAGCCTTGCCTTCATATGTCGGTCCGTGCACGGCTACATGCCGGGGGCTGCAACAGTGTTCGCTACGTTACATTTTTAAATGTTTCTTAAATTACACTGGGGACCACACTCTCTGTTGAGTTGGGTTTGGTAGTTGTTATTAAATAATATCTGCTTGCGGAATCCAAAACAGGTCTCAGCTTTTCTCTATCACGTCAAGTTTAAGAACTATAGGATCTTTATTCTCTTAAAAAATATGAAAAAGACTGTACCTAACAGTAACAGTGCTTGTTTTATGAAAAGTTGCAAGTATTAAAATACAATGAAAAATGAAAGAAATAGGCATTGATAGAATGTTTATTTTACATTATCATGATTTTTACAAAGGATACGGCTATAATTGTGTGCAGGTTAAGGTAAAAATTTACGTTTGTAGCTTTTCCTGGCGTGTTCAACTTGAGGGCTATCGTCTTTGATGTTTCAACAATAGTCAGCCATCATATTCACATCTCATCTACCCTGGTAACGTTCTTCCATAACCTTCAAATCTTGGTGAGATCGTTCACCTTGCTCGTCACTAACATCACCAAGATTTTCATGTTAAATTTATAATAATAATTATTGTAAATTTCGAATGGAATTCGACACATGCATTATGACGATGATTGTCTATAGATAGAAGGAAATTGAGAAATACTGTTCCCAAATACATTGAATTTACAATATTAATAAACCGCCCAATAAAACAGTATTGAACACAGGTATTCAGTATTTAGTAATATAGCCTTTGTTTCGCAAGACGGTCTCAGGTCTCTTCCCGTAGTTTTCAATGAGTTTCGTGCAAAAACTGGCTAGGATTCATGTTCATTTTTTCACCAACTTTCACTTCTTTGATAATTTTTCTTTTGCATGCCTTACCAAGTTCATTTGCTTTCGTGAATTTCATTGGATTGACACCAGAAGATTGACTAAGCCGTGCCATGGAGTCAATGCCATTATCCGTGAACTGTTGATTGTGCTTGTTTTGGCAGTCTGGTTTGGATCGATGTTGCCCTCAGGGGGCGTAGGATAGGCAGTAGGGTTAGGTAAGTTAGGTTTGTCTATCCTATGCTATGGCGACTAGTATCCCCAGGGGGGATTGCCAAGTTACTTCACCTGTAGATAGGTTTTTCGGACTTCGATCTTTCGTGCCCATTTTGCTTTTGCGGTATCTCTTCTTTATTTTTTCATCTTCCTTCTGTTTCTATATGCGCAGGGAATCCGGTGTAGGAACACACCTTTGCACAGATTCCACGTTTTCTACAGGATATGCTATAGAGTCTATTCTTCTCTTCACTCTTTTTGTATCACCTATAATGTGGATAAGGAGCTCTAAATTAATGAATAATCTAACCTTTGAACCGTTGTATTGAAATATGAAATTGTGGGCATATTTCCGTGTTTTCGCGCCCTTCAAATAATTCTGCGCTAAATTGTTTGCATATTTTGCATTCATTGTTCCTTCACTTATTTCCATTTCTCACTAGGGCGAAGTGAGAAATGCGTCTCAAACATGATAAAGACAAATGCGTCTTCCTATCATCTCGTGTTATACTTGAATGCCGGGATTGTGTTCTCTGGCTTACATCAAGTTCCTGCTTTTTTTTCCATGCACCGCTACGTATGTTTCTTCCAAAAATTCAATTGTTTCATGTGACTAAATTGGTTTTCCAGCACTTTACCGATTTGTTTTCATACTTTTTAACAAATTTAATACGATCTTCAGCATGAATTTGTCTTAGTAATAGAGTTCTTATAGGTGATGTACAGTTCAGGCTTGTACGGTGCAATGGTCGTTCATTTTTATCATATGTACTTTAATCTTAGTTTTAAGTCATTTTTAATGTGTCGATGGAAATTTTTCCTCGAAATTTAGAACTATAGACCTTTCAGCAGTCGCGTTCTATTTAAATGGGCGACCGCTAACTTCATTGGATGTTCGCTGCCAAGTCTAACTTTTCCGCCGGAGCATCTATATGGATTGTCATACATAATTTTGGCCGACCTAGCATCCGACATTTTCGCTGTCTTTCGCTGATGCGCCGAAAAAGTTGGTCTTGGTGGAGTTTGATAACTCGTTCACTTTCGAAGTATGACTATAAACTGCGTGGTCAAGGAAGTTAAGATCTAAAATAATCTTTCGGTGTTCTATACTTTGTGTGTGTCGCTCCACAAATATTTTCTGACCATCATTAGATACTTCTTTAGTTCTAAAAATTTCATGTTTTACGCTGTCTAGCCCAATCGCCACAGGCTAACAAAGCTTGACTGAGAACCGTTTTATGCTGTGATTGATTTAAATGTAAAGTTGCATCACGGAAGAGTTTTATCGGTCGTTTTATCATAATATTTGCATGTTATGTTTCATACGTTTACATGAAATGATTTATTAGTATTGTTGATCAACTATGTTTGAGAATAGATTTACAAATTTCGTTGGAATACGTATAGTAAATTTCATTCGAAATGTTCGTTATTTGAGAAACGATCAAAAATCGAATGTAGTATATACGTTTCTTACTGGCTGTACGTCCGTGTCTCGGTCTTCTTGTTGCACACATTCATTACACGGAGAATGTCAACGGCGGGGTGGTGTTATGGCGGCCGTTTGTTCATCTTCCGGCAATGTCATATGAACTTAGTCTATTTGCGTTTCTGATTTGAACCAACTCTCTTCGACCTGGTTCGAAAAATATTATGTACGTAATAGAGACTTGTCATGAAAGTATGAATGTTTTTCCGCTTGAATTTGATAGTGATTCTTCTGGTGTAGTATTTATCTCTCTTAGATAACAACCTTTAATGTATTTGTGATGATAGATCTCTGAACAGTAGGTTTCTAATATTTCTAGTATTAGAACAAGTATTTCTAATTTGACATTTTAAATTGCTGGTTGGCTTCAAAACTCGATCATATTACTGACTCGCATTTCAACATTCTGTAGTTCTATTCCAGTTTTCTGCAGAATTTGAAAACAATTTCAAAGAGAATTTTAAGTTTGAAGGTAGTATGAAGAAGTAAGATACAATGTTCCCAGGCAGCGTCGCGGGACTTCAAACGTGGCATTGATAGGAACACGTCACTTAAAGGGTTCCCTGGTTGTGTCGCTTGACTTCCCTTACGGTACATTTTTTGGAATAGACAGGAACACGTTACGTGTACCGTTCCCTTATTGAATTTCTCGTTAGTCATTTCATTGAGCTGTTATGTGTTCACCATTTGAGTTTCGCTCTGTAATATTCAACGAGCATGTCACGTATTCGAAAGTTATAGTATAAAAGAACCCTTCGATTCGATACTAAATTGGGTTCAAAAAGTTTTGAGACTTTGTTGACTAGAAACTACTTTATCTGCCTTATTACACATTGTCATTTTCTGACAATCTCCCTTGCATAGCAATAGCGTGCTTGCCAGTTCTGGAATATGTCCTAGAAGTCTACTTGTGGACGTATCTCACGCACCTTGTGCGACTCGTGCTGGATTACTGCAATTGGGTCGCAGCGATGGCCTTCGCGCTTCATTTTCAACCGGGGAAGGAGGGTTGAAGTTCACCGGAACCAAATCTGGTGCGCACGGCGCATGCGGAAGTGGGATTATGCTATATCGAGCGAGACACGCGTGTGTGAGCTCAGAAAGGGGACAGGGTGCAGTGTCGTCGTTGATCATTCAGTTTTTTGCGCTCCGCTAACCTGGGTGCCTTCGTCGAATGCCCTCTGTGTTGAAACTTGATAATAGAACTCGCCATAGATGGTTTGACCCTTGGTAATGAATTATTGATGCACAATGCGGTAATGTTAAAAAAGATGATGAACATGTCTTCACTTGAACTGCGCTGCGCACCTGCTTCGCCTTTTCCAGTCATGGAGGTGATGGTCGCTTCCACTGAGAAGGTCGTTGTTTCGTCTCTGGATCATACCCATGCCATCAAATTTTGTCACCAGCGTAATTCTCGACATGAAGGACGAGTCATTCACAGCACGCTGATGGGAGTTTTCGGCAGAGTTCGAAGTTATGTTCCTTCTGATGTTGGGTCAGCAGTTTGAGGGAGAATTTAGCGCCCACGCTATGCTTATTCAATATCATGCGTGATGATTGTCTGTGCAACTCTCTATAACACTTCGACACTAGAAACAATTTTATAGTCCTCCAACAACCTTCATGACCAATTTTCCGAATGGTTTCGATGTTTTCTGGTCTTGAACTCATTGAATGGTTTTCTGATCACTTGTTTTCCAGTGATGTTTTTCCGCTAATGAAGCACTCTTGTTGCTCGGAGTGCCTCGCGCCACTCGTGGCAGCATCACCATTTACTTGCTGCATCGTTTGCGACGTCTCGGCAGCAGATTTACTAAAGTTCACACAAAATTTCACGTTCGCTCTCTCTTCAAGCTTTTTCTTGTTCGTTTTGGAATCGCAAAAGAGATAACGCGCGAGCTGTAACTCTAGCACGGATGCAGTGCTGCTGTGTGTTCCCTGTGACAGCGCACGTGGTGGCTTTGAGGTGTTACATAACTAGTTACGAAATTTTTTGATGCCACCTATAGTAGGTGAGCTATGGTTTCTGTTCAGCGTATCTTAGTCTATTGGTTCAAGGGGTTACTATAAATTCCCTCGTTTACCAATCGTTCTTTGTTATTTCTATCCCAAGACTTAAGTTGATTAAACTATAGATAACCGTTTGACAATAAAGGAAGTTGTAATTTGAAATCGTGTGATTGCTGAAAAAACGTTTCCATGTTCTTCAATTTGATCGAATCAGTAGATTTGCTGTCTTATATGACTCCGAAATTCCTGCTCTTGGCCAGTTTTAGGTTGAGAAGTGCTGCCCATTAATATATCCATTAATATTTTTGCATTAATTTCTGCAAAAATATCTTCATTCCTCAAATGTAGTGAGAAATATTTCACAATTGATATTGAGTAACAATTTTTTCGTGAATTTGATTAGTCTTTGTTATAAGCTGTGCGTGGGATTATGTTCATTTGCCTTTCAGTAACATATTTGAATTATTAACAGCGCTTGTAATATTTTTCTTTCTTTCAGGGTTTTTCGATAATTTGTGAATTACATATTCCAATATTTACTACCGTTTTCTAGTACTTCTGTTTCTTCCTAGAGGTAGAACAAACAAAATGGCGAACAATCATCCTTGGCAATCTCAAGGCGATATGCCTTCACAGAATACTTATTCCGGGTATTACGGTGCGTCGTCTCAGACATGTTGTGAAAACCACGCGCGTCTTGGTGTCGTTGATCAGAACTGTCTAAGATCATCCCATCGTGCCTACTTTCGCGAAATCAGTTCGAATAGAGAGGCAGAAGTGTGCGTCCCCGTAAGGCCGCGTCACTCGTACGGTGAGGGCGCGCCTCGCGCTGGCCCCAGAGCCCGGCCAAGTCACCACAACGGAGCTAACGGCAACGTCCAAACGGCTCCCAACGCTAGGCCGCCTTATGCCCGCACGAACCCCCTCAAAACTGCCACCAACGGCTCAAATGGCATGTGTTACCATCCGTACACGATCACAAGTTCAGGCGAGCCCCATCGTCGCGGGAACCGTGCCCACTTCCCCCATGGCAGTGCGCAGAGTCGATTTCCAAGCACGGCTTTACCAAGCGAGGCATACTCATCGCAATCGTCCTCAAATAACGCGCAGAATTTTAGATATCCGTCAAATCTCCAACCAAATGGGTATCAACATTACTACGTAAGTAACTAATCTACTTCTTTACTATTTGTTCCTTTGTTTAATTTTGTGTTTATTCGTTTATGCGAAAATTCTCTCAGTGTACGCGATCATTTTCGTCTTATCAGGCTGGTATTTAGTTGGGGCGTGTAAACCTACGTCTCCTGCATACAAAAACTTTTGCTGGTCGACCTCAAGAATCCCAGAACAACGGATAAGGTGTTACAGCGTGAAGTGATGAAGAATCCGCTAAACCTGAAGTGCCACATCATAAATTACTTGAAAGGTGTCTATTCTCATTATCCAGCATCATCTGAAAAAGGAATTTCTTCTCTCAAGGCGTACTGCTGCTCACCGACCTCTTTTAAATTAACGCAAGGCTAGGCTGGCTTTTACTAAGAAATACCAACAGTGGACTAATGAAAAATTGTCTTTTTCGTGTTGTCTGACGAAAGCACACGTCAATCCATTCGAAACGTCCCTGGGAAGGTCAGACGTTCTTCCACCTCTTGTCGAAATGACCTTAAATTCACAATCCGTACTGTGAAACATCCCGTTTCTGTTATGGTTTGGGGCTCTTTTAGTGGTTCAAGTTTTCGCGTTTTTTTGCCAAAAACATTACTGCGAGCGCTAACCGCTACATCGAAGTCTTCAATGATCACTTGTTGATATGTTCCGGCTCCATCGTTCCAGTGTCTTCACTCCTCGGAGGGGCATAAGATAGGCCGTAAACAATAGGGTAAGGTTAGTTTTCTATCCTAGGCTATGGGGACTTGTCAGCAGTGACCTGACGGTAAGCGGGCGATCGTCTTTGCAGTCTTTTTTTGAATTCGGGGCATAATGCTTGAATCATACGAATAAGAGAGCGTTTATTTTTTCTCCACACGATTAGGACGAGATTGTTAACGTTTTGTAGAGATGGTTTGACCTGCCCATTTTTTCTAAGATAATTTATCGCAGAAGGTTGCTGGGGCAAGTGTTCAGAGCGCATGGACTTGATCTTCATATATATGCTTTCTACTTTCTCTTCGATTTTCCTTACTATCTTGTGACACATAGTGCCAACGGGAACACAGTTTAGGCCATTGCTGAATCTCTTAAGTCCCGAACCCTACAGGAGAGCAAAAATAATAGAAATATTCCAAGCACAGTTGAAGTAAATCCTGCTGAACCTGGTGCGTTATAGTTCGAAGGTCGTAATGTATGCAAAGTTGTAACGCCCTCATGTAATCGCTTCGAAAACGTCGAGGATAACCGAACGCCTAGTGTATTCGATTTCAATTTCTCACAAAGCAATTAATTTTTGTAATAAACCAACGTCCAATTTATCGCGCTTTTACTTCGACTTCATAAGTTTCGAAATGCTCTTGAGGAATTCAGTAAGAAAATTCGGCCGATTGTAGCGCTAGCAATTTTACTTTGATCAGCGTCTGGGAAGAGGCAAGGTTAGTATGCTAATGTCAGAACCAGAGAATTGTTTGATGTAGCTCCCACCTGAGCCCTGTACCACTCGTTTTTATGGATGATCTCTTCCATCTCTCTTCATGACGATCTGACGGCACCTTATGTAGCATCAGGGAACTCTATTTACCAAGGATCAACAACAATTCACCTTACTGCTCCTCTAAATTTTCAGGTGATAGTTTTATAAAATATGTTATAGCCATTTTAGCCTAGTTGGTATCGGCCGGTTCTTAACTCAAACAGTTCCAGGCGAAAATCTACTTTTTCGTTTTCTGTAACGTTCATGAACCCTCTTAGAATGTTCGGTCGCTCTACGGGCTTGGCGTGAATAACAAGCTCAACATCACCTCAGCAATTGCTTGTAATTTCCCTCAAAATCCAAACTTTTTTTCGGTATAGAAATTCACTGATAAACCTAACTTTAATTACTCCATCTTCGATGAATGAATTCCCAAATCAATAGCCGTCATGCTGTGGAAGTGCGTTAATTTGGGCCGTCCTGTGGAATTCGAAGATGCCTTCACAGATGCCTTGAATTTTAATGTAGCGATTAGGGACTCCACTCAAGGAGCATGCTGATTTTTCACGTCCGAGTCGGTGTCCCTACTTACGGGAAATTTCATCCCCAATGGTGACTCGAGGGACTCAGAGAAGAGTACGAATACAGTTGCGGGCTCGTCTCTTTGGCGATGTGGCTTGCTCTTGGCTGTAGGCTTCTCTCTGTCCGTTGGGAGGCTCGTACTCCGTGCAGTCGACCTGTCAAGTCAACTTGGTCGAGCGACTAGCTTGAATAGAACTAGTATGGTGCTGTTTATGCATTATGTGCAATTGAGAAGCATGTTGTCATGAACTGTTCGATCTTTTGGGTCAAGAAGCATGTATGTTAGCGCCTCAGTTGGAAGTTTTGAAATCAATTTTCCAAATTCTACTCCATAGGAATAGCATCATGTATGAGGTTCTGACTGGGTCACTCTTGGCTTACCTCAGCTATTGCTAGGCTTTCGGGACTTTTATCGTTCGTGCTCACGTCACTTCTTTCGATTTTCATGCCGTCTCCGCTGATTATTCTTCATTTTTCTCTTCTTTCATAACCTTTTGTTTCTATGCGCAGATGATCTGTGTGAACACACCTGTGCATAGATTCCACGTTTACTGAAGTCCATACTGAATGGTTCTTTATTTCGCTCTCTTGAGATCGCCGTTGGTGTGGCTAGGGAACTTTAAACTAATAATAAAAATAATAATAATGATAATGATAATTGACTCTTGACAGTAGTCAGAAGGTTAAAACCTTACATAGTTTATTAACCACAGAACTTTCTTTCAGAATTGAGTCATAATGTTGATCTTCTCGAATGTTCGTTCTGACGGGCTAAGGGCCGGAGGGAATAGATTCTCTTCTTGGCCCATGAATGGATTTTTTTAAATAAAATTTGTTTATATGTTTAAGCACTAAATTTGAGTAGGTTACTTGTATGTGATATAAAATGTAAAAAATAGTGACCAGTTTCTGGTACAAATGTTCTTCTTTAATTAAAGGAGACGTCCAGCAGTCATGGAGTACGAAATATGTACGGACCTAAATTTTTAGAAATAGTTCAACTTTATTTGTAGATTTTTTTTTATTTCCAAATCTTGTAAGAAAATATTCGTGACAACAAAACTATATGCCATACATCAATATGCCTATTGACTTGCCGTATAACTGGCTTCTTCGTCAATGTGTCTGAAAAAACAACACGAAGACTGGACAATTAATTTGTGTCCTAGTATCGGTTATCTTCGGGAGATCCTAAAATGGAGAAAGGAGCACATAAATTTGAGCTCACATTCCTGCTGTAGTCGACTGTGTTGCGTCGCTCAACGCCGTCGTACAGTTAAATCTCAAGTCCAGACAATTTATTTTTCTTTGGAGAGAACTCTGTCAAGCTGGTCCCAGTAAGCAAGCAAGTTGATTGAACGTGGATGACATTTCTAGTCGGTGGACTATTAATTTTTATTCCTACGAATTGGTTACTCACGTTTCAAATGAAGTTGTCTTCGTCAACCTCTAATTTCGAAACCAGGATTTTTCGAAAAATTCCGTCCCTGAAAAATTAATCGAGTGAGAAGAGCTATGGTTTCTCTCAGCGTGAAGTCGAGCGCCGGACTCAGGCGATGGGTAGTGGGGTGAATTTTGAGTAAAGCACCATTGAGCCCTAACGCCACTGAGCCCTAACGCTATTGAGCCCAAGCGCCATTGAGCCCATTTCACCATTTTGTGAAATTAGAAGGATTATCTCGTGTTCTGAATGAGTGGTAGAATAAGCTCCGTTTCCTCCATGTTTGATTTGTATTGAAGGCAATTTAATGTATTTCAAATATGTCGAGTACTATACGACGTCATTAACAGTACGCGTAGTTGCCATGATTTAGGAATATAACTCGCCAGGCGATATTGCAGCAACGTGCCGTTTCAGAGCGCTCGGTGTCGAGAAGGAATTCTTGTCACTGTCTCACTCGATATTGCTTAGTCGCGCAGAAATACAAATTTTTACATTACAGTGTTTCTAATCATTGTTTTCTGTTTCAGTACGGAACGGACGACTTCACTCAAGATTCACCTCGGTACCCTTCACCCAAGTCTGGCACTGGAGTTTATGCTGAAGGATACTATAGTCTCGGTGAGTTCTGTTTTTATCACCTTTAGTCTGCTGCACATAAAAGTTTACCGGGCCTTCAAATCTAATTGAGTGGATGTCTTGTTCTCACGTTTTTACTGTCGAGGCATGTGTCATTCATGTGGAGTTTTAGAAATGCTTTCTTAGATTTGGTTTTCACGTATATATTTTTAGTACTTCAAATGATGAGGTAATTTTTGTGAATATTTGTGTGGCCCGGCCCTTTCTGTTGTAAAGCATAGACTGGGATTAGTGGGTGCGCTAAACCACGCAAAATATTGAATCACGTTTCAGAGGGTGCCTCAATTTTTCAATAAAAATAGTGTAATGGCTGAAGACTGAACGTGATGCGAAAAACCGACTCGGTGGGCTACTACCATCTTTGGTCAACTGGTTTATAAGCATTGAAATTTCCCAATCAAAAATTTCCCTTAGTGAAACATGGTTTGTTTTTAATTTTTTCTGTTGACTAACTTAGGTGGAACGTCAAAAAAGTCGTGTGATAATATCGCTCATTTTATTTCAGTTCGCAATCATTTTGATGTATCGAGATTCGGCGTGAAGTAGCCTAACGTTGCACAACTTGTACCTAGAGTAACTCGGCCTGAAGTAGCCTAACGTTACACGACTTGTTCTCACGATAACTCGGCCTGAAGTAGCCTAACGTTGCACAACCTGTACCTAGGATAACCTTGATCGTTCGAAGCCCCTCATCGCGCTGCTTCCTGCGCCCATACGCGAGGCATCGTTCCTCGCCTGCAGCACGATGCGATGGGAGGAAATAAGCGGAAGGGGAGGGGGACGGGGGTTGTGTTGTAAGGTTGTGTTCCCCATATTCTTGAGTGACTTTCATGCCAGCCAGCGGTGGTAACGGCGGGATGATTGGAATTATCCAGGAAGCTAATCAAACTAATTAATATACACGTCAAATTTTGATGAATATTCTATGGATGAAAACATGCTCTTCGTATATATTATTAGATAAAGAAGTACGCATTGTGAGTTTCATGAGTTTGAATTTAATATTATTCAATTGAGTTTATGCATACGTTTTTAATACTTTTGTCCATATTATCTTTGCATTGATTACTGTTGTCATGTGAAGACTTAAAGATAAGGTATATTGATAGTAACTTTCTATAGGGTAAGACTTGAAAAATGAAAGTTTATTCGTGTTGATAATCATTGTAAACAAGATAATTTTGAATGTCTGAGTTTAACAGAGTTGTTAACACTTTCACCGTCGAATACTGATACTGAATACTACGACTTTTTCGTAAGAATATTATTTTATTCCATTTTGAAGCCCTCGAACTATGTCTCTGTCCAGGCTCTTGTTGGCATTTAGCGGAGCGTTTACTCGTGAAACAAATCCCTGCTCCTCAATCTGTGTTCCGCTCTCCACACTTGCTCTGGCGCTATCTTAGACTGTTGTCCATTAGTGCTGTCCTGCCTGCTTGTTTCTCACGTGTTCTTCTCAATTGTGTCGTATTTGTAGGAGTATAATGTATTTCAAGTAATGGTTGAATTTGATTTGTTCCTGGGATTAGGAACAAATCTCTCTCGAGTGATTGAAAGAACGTGAGCCCTCAATGGGAGCGATTCGTACTCTGATAACCGGCCGTACAGCGACGCTCCGCGCCTTGTCATGCCTGTACTTGTACCTTATTGCTAGCCTAGTGGAACGGTCCTTGCATTCGCTTGGTTTTATGGTGCCAGATCAAATAATGCTTCATTTGACTCACTACTATCTGATCAATATAGATCCCAGCAACTTGCATCAACTCAACTCAGGTTTCCTACTGCCGCCAGCCTAACTTCCTCGCTTGCGCCCTCTATTGCCTCACTCAGTATCCTCACCCCTTCCCCTCTCCCTCCATCCTCCTCTCGTCTCCTCGTGTCATTTCCTTCCGCTGCCTCATTCGTATCTATAACAAGAGCGGATTGTGTTAGTGTCATTGGTGTTAGGATCCATGGATTGTTTTCATTGAGAGGGCAGTTTTACATTTTGAGTTATTTGTGCAGAGAGCGGTAACAATGGGAGCGGAAATACTGAACTGTGGAACACGACGGGAGCGACGGCCGGGGCTGCGGGCGCCGGACCCTACCATTACCCGTCGATGATGACGGCGCCGCACCAATACAGCGCCGTGCCGCACATAGCTGAGCACATGGTGAGTACCGCGGCCTCTCCTGCTCCAACACTCGAATTTTCCGGGTGCATCTCTCCGAGTTGGTTGTTGGGTGTCTTGTTTACAATTGGATCTTCCTGGGTGACTGTTGCTGGGGCTTCCAGAGCAGCCTTCGGAAGTTTTGTGATTTCAACTTGATTGTCTTCTGGTATTTATCCTTTGAGTACGGCATTAGGAAAGCTCATTCGAATGCGAAGAAATCATTCGGTGCTTTTGTCTTGTTGGTCCTCGATGTTCAATGAGGATACGCTTAGAGCTGGATATTGAGTTTAATTTAAATTAATAATAATAAACTAAACCATTTTAAATTTATTAGGAAATTTAGCGAGTTTACGGGTACATTTCTAAGGATCTACATGATGGGGTTGCAGAAGCTTTCCAGTGCCCTTGTAATCGCTGCATCCAAACTCTGTCTAGGACGAGTCCACTTGCGAGGCCGAGTGACAAGGCGGCCAGAATATACGAGCCTATTAAGATACTCGTACGTGGTCTCCATCATACATAATAAAATTTCATCTCTATAAGCTTATATACGAATTTACTTTAATTTTTCGTCTAGCTAATCATTTGCTGCTGCGACTGCTGCTGATAGGAGTGGACGAACATCAATGATGATGAATAGTTCAAGTGAGCTGTAATTAAAATGTTGGGGGTGCATTCACGAAAGTTGACTTCGCTCCCAGAGTGTGTGCGGCCAGGGTGTCATGTGGGGGGGGTCGCCTTTAGGACGTTGGTCACCTAAGGGGATTTGCTGACTCATGTGTTACGAGTGCCAGCTCCTTATGTTGAAACCCTACTGACTCAGAGATCACAACTCCTGCTATTGTGCTCCATACTGGCCCACCGCGCAAATTTGAGCAAATCGACATCTGTCTCCTGGTTCTTGAAAATTTTCTGGAACTCGTCAAGTATTGCGTAGTCGACGTAATTCAGAGAAACAGCTTTTGCTACACATCTCTGTTAAACTAGGACTCATTGCTTGGATAGGGAAATAATTGTAGGCTGTCAAAATTTCACTGTTTGTGTTATGACGATGGACCAAATGTGAACTGTGTGAATCAGTCGACCAATTTCCCGACTCTTTTCTCTCAGATTTTTGCGGATGATAATCGAGGATGAATCAACATTTTTAACACAAACGTTGTAACACTGTCTCGCAATGAAGGGTTTAGACTTCTGTAACGGGCTTTTGAAATTAAATAAGAACTCACGATTTAGAGAGCTTTCAGAAATTGGTTGTACGTTCCTAGTGCTACTTTACACCACACGGGACCGAGGAAGGGAAAAAATGAAGGTTCGTGTGTGGCCAACCTCGTTATATTCGTCCTCAAAACTTGAATCTGCGTCATTGTGTTTATCGAGAAAACCGTTTTGCCAAGTAATATTTTGCTCAAAACTTGTTAGTTTTTCCATGCTGCCACACTAATATTCATCTGGTTTCAAAATTGCCAGTTGGGTTTCATGTAGAAAGGGTCCGAAAATAAACACCGTGCATTTACTCTCGTCGTGAACCTGCTGCTCATCTCGTACATTTTATGCACCATCGTCCACTGTGCTGTCGCTTGACTTTGTGGAGTTAAACAAACCCTAAAACTGGATGGAATAAATTTGCATTTGAAATAGTATTGTTTCTCTTAATATTTTATACAAAGTAACTAAAGATAAGTCAGGCTCGTTCGTTACCATACTAGCCATCGACAGCATTTCATCGTGATATTTTGGATGAGTTCATTTGGTGGGATCGGCGTAGCAGCTTCGCAGCAACACCCTCGTGTTCAGGACTGAGGAGGTGGCACGCTGGACGGTCGGGTCAAGGCGGTACGCTCATGCCTTGCGTGTGCTCACGCTGGACTAGCAGGGAAACTAGGAGGAGGGTTCGCCTCATGATGAATTGGGCAAGAATTTCTGGCTATGGGCTTAATTCATACTGGTTTCAGGCTGACAAACCATCTCCACGGATGTATTTCAAGAAACTCAGATTAACTTGGGTTAACTTTTCATTTCAGTGCACTATATCTCAACTACTCCGAAGTTACAGTATTCATCAAGTTTTTAGGTAGTAGAGTGCTTCTGCATTAATTCTTCCATGGTTCACTCTACTCAGAACAATGTGAACGGTTATGCAGTGTAGGCAATGCTAGGTGCAGCAACTACTACGTTCTCTGAGGGGACCTTTGAGCCCGAGCGACGTCGCTTCTTCTCTAACCCATCTGTGCCCCTTGTAAAGCCTATTGCTTAAACGTATCTTGCGCAAGGTTATATTTTCATTAGTTCTGCACCTTGGGCTGCCACATTTTTGGTGACGACCCATCAGATTATCTCACTCTCATGAAATGTAAGGGTATGGGCGGGAGGGCAAGAAGTTCTTGAGAAAGTTCAATTCTTATGACCATTTTCTACACTGGACTTCGGAGAGTAAGAGAGAGAAGATTAAACGTAGGAAAATTGAAAAGCTTAGTTAGTAGTTGTAGTTGTAGTAG
>VOMN01003956.1:0-13719 GCA_014899125.1 Orchestia grillus
TTGTGGACCATCAAACACACCGGCTTTGATTTTTTCAATTGGCAGACCCGGAAGTGCCAAGATGATGTACTTCAAACAGTCGCTATCAGTTGACAGTGTTTTTAGAAATAGTTTCATGAGACCTAGTTTTACGTGCAGAGGTGGGAATACAATTTTTATCTTGTCAACAAGCGGCTCATGTACAAAGTTAGGATCTCCAGGCTTAAGACGAGATCTTAGAGGCAAATTAGTTTCAACCCAATGCCTCTCTAGAACTCTGCTATCCCACATACAGAGAAATCATGGATATTTTGTGTTTGCTCTTTACTAACCAAGAAGGAAGGACACCATTTTAAGGTCGTCGCAGATGATTAAATTGTGTTTTTCATATATCGATAACCCAATGATTCTCTATACATTTCCATATTCTTCACGAAACAGACCGAATGCCCAACAGGGACTGCGCTAAACAAATTGTCATTGTGTAGAAGAAGTGTCAGTTTTACTGCAGCTGACCAGTGGATTTTGCTTATCTAGAAGGTAAGTTGTGGAGAAAAAACTTGACGTGCTTGAAACCAACTGACTACAGATTTGGAATCAGTATGCCAATTTTAGTCTAAAGAAGCTTAAAATCTAACTCAATAGAATTTTTTCTTCAAATTTTTCCCCAGTGTAATCAGTGGGAGAAATACCAGAAGAATAGGAAGAATGTGACAAAATTTCATTGTTCAGTTTTATAGTGTGCCGACCGTGGCTCTAGAGCCGGGGGGAGGGGGAAGGGTATCGTGCATTATCGATAAGCAAAATTAGTCTATCTTAATTCACAAGTCTTGGCTACTTCTTCTTCAATTTTTCCTGCATGCGACCAATATCTTGAAAATAGGGTGTTACAGTACCAGTATAGCCTTGTTGCAAATATGAAACATGAATGATTCCGTTTCCAGACCATTAACTTCTTCGGGAGCAATTTTGGTTTCGAATAGTGTTTAGGCGACTCTTCTGCGTCTGACCACTGGGGAGGTACATTTTTTGCTGCTTTCAAGGAGTATCCATTTCTCATCACACAGAATGAGTTGATTAAAAAATGGATCTCTTTCGAACCAAATAGTTGATAAAGAAATCAACTCTAAATATTTTTCACCTGAGACAACCTAATACGTGTAAATTAGGAAAACTAAGACGAGCACAGTAATGAAACAGTATCTTTTCTAGGAATGCTTTCGAATTTCACACAAATAATTTTCTGGTAAAAGATATCTAGAATTTATAATTCAAAATGAGCATAAGTATGGCAATAAGTATACATAGCTTGTCACTTCTATCAATGAGGACAGTTTTTCTTAATTAACTCATTTGTTTCTTTGGGTCATATATCTGTAAATATCCTAATGTAAATTTAAGGATATCCAAGATAAAGTGATTTTATTTTAGATTAGAGTATTACGCTCGCAACCTCATCTATTTCAGCAATGAAGTTAGACTTGCTAGCATAATTTACTCAGAGATGATTCGATTGATTAGGATTTTCGGTTCGGTAGAATGAAATTTCCTTAAAATAGAAATTTTACTTCGCATAACGTTTTTTGTTTATATTTGTATCTCTTCCCAGTAATCCTGGAACACAGGTTTAAAATAACGTGATGTAACATACACCTCACAATAATTCTCCTCGATATTTCGACAATTTCAACGAATGATATTTTTATACAACGAAGCAAATAATGGACTGCATAAAAAATCACTTTATGATCTTTAGAGAATTTTTGCGCATCCTACCGCATCGTGGAGTATCTTATTGCATCACGGTACATCGCGCAGCATCATACTGCATTCCATTGCATTTTGGTGCATTCTACTGCATTATGGTACATTTGACTGCATTATTGTGCATTCTACTACATTATGGTGCATTTTACTGCATTATGGTACATTCCACTGTATTTTGATGCATTCTCCTGCATCGTACTGCATTATACCAGAATTTGTGACTTATTAATAAATAACATACACTCTACACACTAGTATCCTCTCAGATGAAAGAACTAAATGTTTCTGATCAGGCTGTCTCAGAGGAAGAAGTCTCTCACATTCTCCCAACATCGCCTTCCCTCCCAGCCTTCACACTGCCCCCTCTCGTGGCGCACTCCATCGGGACCAGTGAATTTGGGCAGCGCAAGCGCAGCTGGGCTCCTCTGTGCAACACCACGCAGGGCGGGATGGCACGCTCACTGTTTTGCGCGTTTGTTTCAGGCGGAATTTGGAGCGTCTCACGTTTGTTCCAGGCAAAATTTGGAGCGTTTCCCGTTGGTTTCAGGCTGAATTAGGAGCGTTTCACGTTTATTTCAGGCCGAATTCAGAGCGTTTTACGTTTGTTTCTGGCTGAATTCAGAGTATTTTACGTTAGTTTCAGGTAGGACTCAGAGCATTTTGCTATGAGGACGCCTGTGGAGTGTGCTTTAGGGACTATGAGATAGTGTGTTCTCAGGAACTGGGCTTTAGTTCGCGTGACATTGAGTTCACTGATCTCACTCTACATACTCTAATACACAGTTGTTTGCTTGGCTGGTTGATCTGTCCGGCACGCTCCTAAGGATTTAGATAGGAGACAATTCCCGGATCTGTATTCCTAATTATCCGCGAGACTGTCTGAGTAGGCGTGTCCGTATCAGTGATACTATAAATAAAAATATTTCCTGAGAGTTGCCGTACACAAGAGGGCTTCTCAAGAATTTAACATCATTTGTCCCGCCATTTTTGGGTAGGCGCGTTTACAATTAAGTAATATAATAAGATGGGCATCGGCTTGAAACCTGAGAACTTTTGCATTTGGCTCATGAAATTGAAAAAAGAGCTCGTGAAGTTGAAATATATCTCTATTTATGAAATATTTCATTTTTTTCTTTTAACACAGACATTCCTTGACAAATCAAAGTAAACAACTTCAGGTTTGACAGTAGTGAGAAAATAAAGATTGGTTGCTTCTCTGACGGGTTTTCATTGCATGTATGACCCTGTTCCCCTTATTCGAGGAACCGTTTCTCAATAATAACATCTTAAGAGTTTTCATGAACGTTAGTAATTATTTATTACTCTATATATTTTCCGCTGACGGCACCTAGCAATTGGCAATAATATGTTTTAGGAGCACGTGCAGTTTTGTAGGCAGGGACAGGGGGCATTACGTTTTGTATAGCGATGAAGTCACCAGAGATGACTAGGGTAGTTATTTAATTTCTCAGCTTTTTAACATAAATTATGAACACTGTAGCCTTTTTACCGTTTTATCGCGTTAGATTTTGAAAAAGAACATGATATTTCTCAGGATTTGTGAACCTTTTCGAAATATTATTACCGATGTTTTTCTGAACGGATTTGAATTGAGCATACAGCCTTCTGATCCCCATTGAACTCGTTTATAAAACGCTTACAGCCTTCATTTTTTCAAGTCGCTTAAACTAATTTCTTCCCGTAATTAGGCGTTGTTTACAAGCTCTGGCAGCCCGCGTTTCCGTGATTGTTCTTTTTTCCATTGTGAGAGCACAAAGATGAAAGGCTTATGTCTTCATTAAGTTAATTTTTTCGCTGTTTGTGAAGTCCTGAAAGACATCTCATCAAAGGAAGATATTTGCCTTAAAGACAAGGGAAACAATGCTCGACGCTGGTATAAATTCACATTAAGGCAACAAAACACCAACCAGTTTTTGTGTTCGTGTCTAAATTTGAGACTTGAATTTTCAAGATCTATGTCGTACTCGAAGATGATAGGCGTGCTGGAAACGAGAGCGTTGCGGGAAGGAGCATGTTTTACGCTTGTTCGTCAATTAGAGACAGCATTTTCCATGTTTCCATACCACGATATTATGTGTTCCTAGCAGACGGAACATGCCGAACAGTGTTGCATACCATCGACCGATCCCTCGGGGATTAAAATAGCAATGAGACTCTGATTAGAATAGGAATGAGACTCTGATTAGAATAGGAATGAGACTCTGATTAGAATAGCAATGAGACTCTGATTAGAATAGGAATGATACTCTGATTAGAATAGGAATGACACTCTGATTAGAATAGGAATGAGACTCTGGTTAGAATAGGAATGAAACTCTCACTTCTCTCAGTGGACACGCAGATTGTGAGAAAATCGAGGCGCTCGAGTCGCTGGATAAGACGGTACACTGGAAGTTAAGGATTTTTACTTGAAAAAATGATGACAGGCTTTCGCAGAAATGTCGAAGAGCTCATTTTTTGTTTCTTCTTAACTCGCTGTCGGAAATATTATAAATGTAATGTGCCTGCGTAAAAAACACAAATTAAAGCTTATAAATGAATGCCTATTTTGAAATAGTGTTTCGATCGAGAGGAAGGTGGCTTTTTATTACCTGCCTACTGATTACACTATATTAAGTAAACTAATAAAAAATTCAACACTGCTGGAATTGCATCTGTAACCATTTTACCCTAAGCATTCTAACTAATCTCTGTTTAATTACTTTCATATAAATATTGATCAGGTAAAAATCCTGCTTCAGGCTACTGTGTACTTCAAAAATCATACCTCTTTATTTTATATTTAAAAGTTTCAGTCTGTTTCTACAATCTATCCGAAGGCCATCAATACTTCCTGAGTAATTCGAGAATGTCCGAGAGTTTCTAGAGATAACTAGAAATGCCCACTGTAGAATTGAGGTACCCCTTTCAAGGCTTCCGAAACAACTGAAGATGCCATTGGATGCTTCCGAGGCAATTTGAGAAACCCAGTGTGAGCTTCCGTGCTGAATGAGAAACCTATTGGGCACTTCTTCAATCGTCCATTTGACGGCCTATCCCTAGTATTATCGATGCCCCAGACGCTGTTCAAATTTTGGCGTTTTGGCACAGACTCTCTGCCACGTTAAATTTAAATCTTCATTTTCCATGACGCCAGCACACATGTTACACTACCGAAAATTTTAGAAAGTGGGAAATGAACGTATTCTGTTTTCGTTCTCGTATGTTCATACATTTCTGTGAATTTCAGAGAGAGACACGATGATAGAACGACATCAGTGTTTGATCAATTACTGATGTAGATTTGTTCTCCCAATTGATTTGTAGCTTTACAAATTGCGCGACAACGTAGTTTTTTGAAAGTCATTGCGGGATGCGAACCGTTAATTCACTGGTGTTTGAGAGGCCGTTTTAATTTTAGAAGCCCAGAGTTGAATGATTATGACTCAGTACCTATCATAATTTGATAATTGAAAAAACAGAGATCTGCTTAACATAAATTTTTGTCCTTTCCTAGTCAAGCAAAACTTAAATGTTTCCCTTCAAAATATGCCTTGTGATATATTTTACAAAAAATGCTACGCGGTGCTGTCCATACAGTATGTGCATTGTACAATTTGACAGAGCTGCTTCTTAACAAAATTATTCCTCTAATTCAGATAATATTGATAGCTCCTGTACACTCAAGCTCATTCGACTAGCATAAAATGGCTTAAGTTGAAAATATTCAATTTGACAAGTGAATGTAAGATATTCTCTGATAAAGTAAATATTGTTTCGTAATCAAGGCATATTGTTCAAGGAAGAATAGCACTGTTTGTCTGATTTCTTTGATACAACTGGAAGTAAATCCAAACACTGACTGCACAAGTGACTTAATTTTTGTTTCAACAATAAATTTGTGGGCAAATTTAAAGTCGCCCCCTACATTTACTGCAAAATACCATTTCACTAACAAGCCCATGCTCCTGAGTGCTGCTTGTGTGAGCATTGCAGCGCACTTCAACCGTGTCACTGAAGGATAAATAAAGTTATTGATTGCTGTGGGAAAGAGCAAAATTCCATGACACTAAGCAGCAACAGGTCCCCGTGCCGTAGTTGTACAAATTTCCTCGCTTTTTGATCGATATCGCTTGCAGGTGGGTCACATTGGAGCTGTTTGTGAAGTCAGGCTGCTTGTAAATCTTGAGGTGCGATCTAACGCGTGGGTGACACTCGTTGGTTCTCGGAACGGAAGTCGCGACTCGAGGATCAGAGCAGCCTTCGCCTGTCAGCTGTAAGTAAAATACAGGTTTTTATTTGCTTTTGCATGCCCTTATACTTGGAGTTTTGGGCACTAAAGTTTGCGAAATTTGTTTACAATTTTGTAGGGTCAACGTACCGCGTACAAGCTAAGCTGGGACTGAGGAGTCTTTGCAAGACTCAAAGCGTTAAATTTATTTGTCTGGTGAGTGCTTGTTTGAAAATAATAATTCGTTAACTGGTGAAACAATTGTAGGCTTCACGCCATTTCTGCAGGCATGTATGATCTTATTGAATATTATCGCTACCAAACGAGTGAGAGCTCAAAATTTATTTTACATCACCTTAATCAGTGCGTACAAACAACAGACGACCGTCGTTCAACTACTTCTCCAAAACCTGAATGGTGAACATGTTGTATCAAAGCTTATTCGCACCACATGGCATTTATACCGTACTCCAAACATGGCGATGCGCTGGCCAACTGGCCGTTGAGTCTACGAGCTGTACGATCTCAATGGACAATTGACTTGAGGTTGCAGCAATTGCCTGTTTTATCTCACGGCTGCCCAAACTCATTGAGTATTCCAGATCACGTACCGAATATCCCAAGAATCGGCATGCGTTGACCACGCATTTCACTCTCTCGGGTCTCATACTCCTATTCCGCCATTCCTTGAGGTATGAACCCTAAAATCATGGCTTTCCGAATCAAAGTAGGCTAATTAGCTGAGGCTCATCTCTAGCACGAGTCGCTGTGATCCTTCGTACTCCTACTTTGTACGAAAGCGTCAGCATATGTTGCAGTTAGCGTCAGTATATTCCTATCTTCTTAAAATGAAGGATTGTATTTTGCAGTTGGCGTCAGTATATTTCTATCTTCGCTTCAAAATAAAGAGTTGTTGGTGTTGGAACATTTTAAATCCTGGCACCACGTAGTGTCCATATTTCGAGCTACTACAACCACTTCGAAGTTCCTTAAAGGACTCACATATGTGCGTTATTTTAATCGCAAGTTCATTACCCAACTCACCATGAACGTAGCTGAAGTCCTTTTCATTGTCGAAAAATCTTTTCTCGTAAATTACCATACAACTTAGCTCGATTGGACGCCTAGGATATATCATTTAATGAAACTGTAGTCCGTGTAAAATAATTCTGATTAATCTGTTGAATCTAGCTCTTTGAAATCCTCTTGTCAGCGAACGGAATCGAGCTCGTTTTCAGACTTATTGGCGTTGCTGGAGCGTGAAATTTATTTTCCTTTCTAAATTAATTCAATTTAATCTGAAGGCGCTTCCTGTGGCGAAATAATCTTAACAGCACTAGTCTCCCACCAGACTGTCGATCAAGGACTCTCCAACTGTAGTGCGCGCCAGACCCTCGGATCGGAATCATTTAATTAATACTGAGAATAGCTGACCAATCTTCTTAGAAGTCCAATTTTTCTATTATCTGTCTCTAGTTCTATCACAACGGATCGAGGTGGACAATGGCTTGAGTAGTCGGAAATTGGGAATAATGAAGCGTGAAAGATTTAAGTTAGTTTCCTGGCGTACGATCTGATTTTCTTCCAATAAAAGATATTTCAAGTATTTCGATGATTTCGCTTTGGCTGATTACATTGTAAATTACACGTTAGAATGGTTTTACAAACAGTTTTTTATGGAATTATTAATAATATGAATACCAAAACAATGTTAATACCTATAATATCATTAACAGGATGCAAAAACTCAATTACGACGACACTGTTAGTGATGTTGTATGTATATGACATTGATCAATAAAAATGCTTGGCTTTTCCTTTCAACCAAGAATGTAGTCTTCCGAGAGAAACAAGTTGGACTGTTTTCTGGATTCTGTCGTCATCATTGCAATGCAACAAGACGTCTGCTCACTATTACTGCATGGGTCACGAACAAATGACACACATGGTTCATGGAAATTGACGTCAGGTCTTGGGTAAGTTGACTGGAACTGCAATTTTACTCAGTGGGACATGGAAGGGCCTCGAAGATATCAACATTGGCTCATGTCGTCACACAATGACTCATGTTAAGCGACATATTCATTCAATTATCATCCAACATCTCTATCTCTATGTGTTCCGTAAATAATGAAGCAGCCCGAGCCAGACCCTTTCAGCAGTTTGTGAACTTTAAACGCATACCTAAAGTCATCGTTAGGATTCAAGGTTCGTAAGAAGGCATGGATTTGCAAAAAATCTCACTGACATCAATCTCAATCAAGGGGAGAGTTTTACTTGCCTCGTGATGCTGTGGTGAGCTGCACTAAATGCACCATTCGGTCATGTGTTGACACAGCTCGTCACTACACGATGAGCGTTGTCGGGGCTTTACTCTGGGCTTTATTCTGGGCTTTATTCTGGGCTTCACTCTGGGCTCAGCTTTCCAGCGCCTCTAATTCGATGACGCTCAGCGTAGTGGCAAAACGAATCAACATGAGATTGTGAAATTTAGCACTTTTCCATCCATCAGAGAATAAAATTATTTTAGTAATTCTGACAAGTTTCTTTCGCATGATTTGGGTGACGTGGCAAAATATTCCGAGTCAGATTGACCGAAATTTTACAAAAGAACTTGCGCTCATCTTTGGAACTTTCTTTTGCGAATGAAAATTATCGATAGCGGTGTGCTTTCAACGTCTGTTTTGCGAGGGTGCGAAATCCTTCTGCTCCTGGCACTCTGAAAAGAGGCTTCTGTAAAATTTGCTGACTCCAGCTCAGCTTTGGTCCCGGCATTGTTGCATGAGGTGTGGAGAGGCCGATTGTTCCCGCCTCTTTCACATCCTGCCCCACTGCCCACGGACAACAGTCATGCAGACCTTAGCATTTTCTTGATATCTGCCAGTAGAATGGATTATTAAGTGAAAGTTTCAATTCGATTTTCATATTGTTTCTTCTCCTATGCTCTGTCTGAGAAGGCATGACACGCTAAATGCCGTACGCACTTGGTGGGGGATTTTCGTTGAAGTCACTCGCACCATTCTTTTACAAGAACGTCATTCGGGCGAGAATATGTTCATTGATTCCTTGCTAGCAGCTTCATTTGAATTCATAGGCTTTTCACTGACCATTTAAATTCATTTTTTTCTACTATATACCGAATAAATTGTTACAAACATGAAGCACATGAATGAAGCAAAAAAATTAACAGAGAAGTTCTTAATTCGTGAAAAATCGTACATCATGTCAAAAATTCTCGTGAGCTGCAAACGACAATTTTTTTCGGGTAACTATTTGTTCAAACGTAATGAGGTCTTCAGAAGACACGTTGTGCTTATCCAATGCTTCTTTGATCCTCTAATCCGTTCGTAAAACACATTCAGCCTTGAATACAAATGAGGTCAACGTGCTATCGACAAAAGAAAAGCTCGTTAAGCAAGATATGATTCGTAAGACATATGTACATTCATCCTTGGAAATTTGTCTAAAATTGTTCTCCTAATCAGGCCAGCTAAAAGTAAGGTGCTCAGTAAGTCATTCCCCTGTCCTCAATGATAATGTTGTCTACTATAACTATAATACTAATGACAGCTCAGTGCAGAGTTAACTGACGTAGTATAGTTATACACGTAGTGACACAGTCTTCTACAATGTATATATGTAAATCCTATTATTTGACGACTCATACCACTGGCTTTCTTTGATAACTCTTCACCATCTGGTGAAACAAAGCTGGGATGCTTGCACCGCCCGATTGATTTTTTTTCTTTGGAAAACGTAACCAATATCGATGGAGTGTACGTACGTCGAAATGAAATTGACTGATCACTTCATGCTCTTCTTTCTTATTTCACTGTCAACCTTACGCAATGGCTTGAAATTGAATTCAGAGTAAGGACAGTATGTTCCTTTTTCTGCCCATGCACTGGGAAAAAAATTCATGCCCTCCATGGGATAAACAGCCACTTTGATACAGCATGCACGCTCTTATTAGGATTCTGCGCGAACTCTGTGTCCTAACAAATCTATTTTGCTTTATTTTTCTCCTGATTGGACCAAAGCTAATGCTGTTTTCCGGGTATCAATTAACTTTTCTCCATTTACAGTCCTCATTGCTCACCTCGATGATTATCCAGGAAATTGCTCTACTGATTGTATTTTATAGCATGTAATTATACGACAAACATGTACGCATGGTTTTTTGTATGAGTATTCGATGCCAGATTTTTTGCGCTCTGAAGGAATTCTATAAAAGAATTCATTGGTTCTGGTACAGCTTTTCGGGTCCAGCTCAACGAGACTATGCGTGTCAGAGAAGACAGTCCGTATGAGCGATACAAAAATTACACTATTTCACTTGAGATTTACGATCATTTTTATTGGCACGTGGTCTCTAGTTGAGTTACAAATAACAATAAACTTTGATTTCAAATTCTATCTGCGTTTGTGATAATTTTCAATTTTTCTTTGGAGTAGCATTTTTATGGTATGGGCGTACTCCCGGGGGAGAGGGGAGGAAAAGATACAGCTCCTCTCCCTCATGGTGGATTGAATCTCAAGTAACTCCATCGTGGACAGGAATCACCTCAGGGATTTTAAACACTGTATCTCTCAAGTAACCTCTTCTGAACTGCGTATGTTGAAAACGAGTGCTATTTTTTTTCTGTGAAGCCCTTTGAAAAATCGATGGAATTTTTTCACAGTTTCATGATGTTTGTCCAGAGCTCACTGGCCAGCAGCGCAGTGGCAGTGCAGTGGCGCGGTCTCTAAGACCGTTTTAGAAGCGAACGTGTCCGCAGTGGACAATTACTGCCGAGATCGACCACCGGCTGCTAGCCAATTTTACGCCTATAGAAAACTACCAGAATGAGTCAAAACTACCATCACTGCTGAGAACTGTCTAAAGTCTCCCGCGGAACTGCGGAAATTTTTAATGGGGAGATACTAAGGCTAGACTTTTTTGTTCGGCGTCAACGTACAGTAAATAAGAAATGAAAAACTATGAAATGACCGCGAGCCTAAGAAACGTGGATATAAATTTGTAATGGCTTTGATCCTAGTAGTAAATTAAGAAGACTAATTAAATTGATAATGAACGAGATTTCGGTAAGTTGAGCTTAATCAATAAACTATGGCACATTACACTACATAAAAAAACGAGCGAGATCGCCGAAGTTTGGAAGGTAGCTTTAGTCCTTCCACAAAAAAATGCATACAGAGGAAAGAAGTGATGCACGGATTAAATTTAACATCTAAGCTATCTACCATCATGTCACGAGGAACCAAATACACTCATCCCAAGAAACCGTGAAGAACGCGAAATATACTCAGCGAGAAATAAACAAATTATTAGAATATTATAGACGACTAAAGATGTGGCAAAATAACCCACTGGCGGAAGCCACAAAGCAAAAAGAGCTTAAAACAAGTAATTCTCCAGCTAATTACCCAGCACAACACAGAACCATAAACCAATATACATCGAACCACGCTTCTCCTGCCATCGCATTACATGTTCTGTGACTCTGCCTAATTTTTCCGCTGTTTTTTGGTAGTTTTTTACGCCTTATTCCGATCTCCCTGCGCAGCTTTTTGAACAACACTGCATTATGTGCCGAGAATAAGTTTAGTTCGTCGACATGATGTTAGTTCGGAGTTAGCAATTGATGTTCACTACATCATTTTTCAAATTTTCTCAGTTTCACTGTGAATCACTCGTACTCTTTTAATGATGTGCGCTAATTAGTCTAATGAGTTCTAACGGCTGATTCGGGCTTAATACGATGCCAGTGTAGCGCTCTGCCAGCAGGACCAATACAGGGACTGCTGGTCTCCGCTTCAACTCATCGTTCTTCGTCTCTGCAGCTACGCATTCTTCTGTACACCGGCGACTTACTGATGCTTCATGCTTTATATCTCCCCAAACAGGTACCGTGAGGACTTTTTTAACTGCTTCGATGCTGGCGATGTGCAGGCGGCTCCCAGAGGTTCGACGATACTAAGTGATTTTCGCTGACGATATGTTTCGGTTCATTGAAGTTTATGGCCAAGCGCCCCGATTTTGAGGTTTTGAAGACTCTCTGGCAGCACTAAAACTCCAGGCTTGATGGACACCACTGAGTGGCCCCAAGCGTTCCTCCACAGGGTGCCCGAAATGGTAGATGTTGAGAGACGGTGTGATGAATTGAGCGGCATTCAGAGGTAGAGAAAAGGTGTAGATATTATCTGACGCAAATTGGAGTAATATGCAATGAGTTACAGGCTACTTGAATGTCTGCCACCGTGACTTGTTTCTGAGGCAAGTTCTATCCGTCATTCTTCACGTAATTTGCTCACTCAAATCTCTAGTTCACTGTATAATACGTATGCAAACAGTCTCCAGCACATGACTGGGCTAGCCTCGTGAAGGCTAGAGCCTTGGCCTTAGGATCCAGTCGGAATGCTTGCTCGATCCCATCCCTCGTGTCAATCTTTGAAAAAAAAAATGCCTCGCCCACTTTTGGTTGCCCTCTTTCTCTGTTCGCTAACTACCATCTATTTGCCCAATGATCTAGTTCACGGTACGCCCTAGCTTAAAACCATGTTCACCAATTGTGATTTCTTAACACGGCTTTGTCACGCCTACATATGTGTTGAAGACACAATAGTGATACATGTTCTATTCTGTTTTGAAATAGCGTGTTGTTGTTGAATTCCCATGTTGACTTACGCTCGAGTATCCTTTTTGTAAACCAATATGATCAAGGGACCTACAGACTCCCCTCACGGAACCTATATATTTTTCGAAGTACTGACCAACTTGATGCGTGTTTTGGGTCACACAATTTGTTGCGAGTTGTTCAAGCAAAACTTTTTGCCCATCAAAGTTTTCCTAATAAAGTTTCAAATTTTCTCCGGAAGTTTCTCAATTCTTTTAGCCAAAGTTCATTATAAAAACAGCATTATTCCTAACTTCTATGGAATACCATTTTTTACGATGAAAATTTGATCATTTTTTTATCTTGTACTCGATAAAAAATTATTGGCTACATTTGGGAACTGTTAAGTAGCACTGCATGCAGTGACTATAGTCCTTTCAGGGTTAAAGAGCATTAGGCTGCGGCTTTCGCTTGAGCAGCTTGCCACTGTTAGTCGAGTTTGAGAACTAACAAAGCGAAGGTGCCAGCATCCAAACTTCCTGAGCTCTCTCGGTGCACTGAAAAACTTCCGTAAAAATATCGTAACGCTACTGACACGGCAAAAAGGCTACAAATGGCGTAGCCTTTGTAGCCTTTTAGTATGCTCGTACTGCGTAGTATGCAAGTATGCACGTACATGCCGGTGGGATCTGAGAGCGCGCTGTTGAATCGGAGCCCAAGTACAGAGAACGTCGAGCTCGTGCAACGAATTCCAAGTTTCTAACTTTGCGACGGAATGCTTCTCAAGCTCACTTTCTTTGATGGCTTGCAAGTCCGTGCAAGTTACCCTGTTGCTGAGCTTCCTGCTGGCTCCTGTTTTGGACAGGGTCTTGTCTAAGCGAAACGGCTTATGTGAGTTTTGTTATCAAGAATGTGCCGCCGTAGTCCCCTTGCCTCTGCAGGACGTTCAAGAAAATGAAGCTACATGCGTACGTTTTTTGAGTCTCTTTCATTGCGTGAAACTGAGAATTTTAGTTTCTTAAACATATGGAACAGATAGGTGAGGATAGCTGAGTTGAAGTGATGAGATTTAAATGTAGAGAGGAAATTTCGTTTAAAGTTCAATTTTGTAAACATTTGTAAACA
>VOMN01003960.1:0-13620 GCA_014899125.1 Orchestia grillus
CCCCCCCACCCCCTCCCCCCCGCACATACACATCGTAACCAATATTCTATGCGTCCTGTGCTGACTGCGTGGAAATTGTTTCTCTCTCCAACGTTGTATCGGATCTGAGTAAATACGAAATTAAAGATGTTGTTTGTCTCTCTTACTCTCTGACTATAATCTGCTGAGATTATATATACACATATTCCAAGGAAAATTCAGTACAGCTTTCCAATTATAACCTAACTCTGCGTAACGTGAGCTCGACAAAATATAACAAACATTAAGAAATCTCGAGGTGCTGAGGTCGATCATACCGATAAGTTGCCTCTTTTCTTGCATCGTTTGCCATTGAATATTCACTGAAATATGAAGTGGCTCACTTCTATGCTGCCGATACGATGCTCTGTTACGTTCACATTGTCTCGACTGCCCCGATACGCTGAGTGACAAAGGCAATCGATGGTGTGAGTTTTGCTTCATTTACATGAGGTTATTCACAGACCCAACCTTTGTATCCGACAGTCCCAGACCACAAACTGCATCTAAAGAAATGTTTCAGTAAATTTATTTGGTGTTCTTTACAGGAGTCCTCAACAAATGTGTCTTGGTGGGATCTCTATTTGATCAATTAAATTGAACCATGGAGAACAGGACGCGTGATTATTCCCCTGACCATCAGAATGACTCATTTTGAGCTCGAAAATTGTCTTACGCATGTTTCGTGTTATTTTTTTTTATTTATAAGTTATTTATTTCTAACTACAAAAAATGTAAATTAATCACTACATTGCTGCTATGACTTAAGCCCGTAGATATAATATAACTAGTATGATACTAAGTAAATTCAGTGTCCCACTAGAAGCAGGAACCATGCCACCTACGCAAGAGTCTTTTGATGGTGTCTGCCTTCAAGTTCTCTTGGCAGTCAAGGTCAAAAAACGGACTGACACACTGAGAGGCGGATTGACTTTCCCTTTTGATAATATTGAAGCAACCGCGATTCCGAAAAATAAAATTAATCCCTTGACACGAAGAGCAGGTAATATTGAAAGACAAATGCATATCCATAGAGTGAGTCAGTGGCATCGATAAAAGTACTCGGTTCAAATCTATGAAAATCAGAAACATAAATTAACATTTGTATTCTGGACCTTTGAAGATGAGAAATAATGAGAAACTCATGTGCAGTCCTCCAATCAGAAAATCGCCACCACCAAAAAGTTCATGCCGTCTTCACCTCCAAGAAGAAAAAAGAGCATCAAGAAATTTACGTAGTGTTTAACTTTAAGAAAAAAAAGGATGTCACGGGATTTATGCAGTCTAAAGATCCAAGAGAAAAGTAAGAGGGATATCAAGAGATTTATGCAGTTTTATGACCCAAGATGACGTAAAATAGAAGAGCGATATCACAGAAATAATACAATCCGTCAAATTATTGCGGCCGAGTCGAATTCAAAGCTCTCTCGTAGGCCATTCCGTATTCCGCTTGTGCCTTCGAGGCGTGCGCATTCAGGCCGAATTTGTGCCCTTTATGTCGGCACAAGCTGCCGCCACGACACGGCACCGGAAAAACAGGATGACTATGAGGTTTTCCTCAATGAAAATTCATCGCAGGATGAAGAATGCGCGTGCGCGTTGATAAGTCTAAATTTTGATTAGGAGAACGAATACTCGCTGGCGTTTGTACCTGTGGAACACGCACGAGTTGTGTGGGCGTGATACTAGAGATGCATCAGCCCGTTGGGTCACTATTTAAAGTCCCGCTCGAATTTCTAATAATTTTGAGTTATTTTCTTAATAAATTCAATGGTATATAAAAAATTTAGTCGATTTAGTCTTAATGAACCGTAACTAGGATACGATGGAAAAACACTAATTTAACCACTGAAAAATGAGTGCTGAATTTATGTCCTTAGTCATTACTGAACAGTGTGCACGGTTACAAACGAGCAAGCAAGCTAATCAGAATTTTAGTATTATGCAAATGGCTTCAAAATCGAAACTGAAATTTAAATTGATGTGTAACAAGAAATACCAACACCGCGATTTTTTAAAATACCGTTGTGTACCTTATTTTGGTACATCATTAAAAATAATTATTAAAATGTACAAAAATACCCATTCATTTGCATTGATGGATTAGAGAACGGTGTCAAAAGTAGGCATGCTCATAGTAATAAAATAAGGATTTCTATTCCGGAAAACTTAACGCAATAATCCTTTACTAGCAGGACTCGTGAAAATTTCACGGAAATTTATATAAACAAACTAGAAAAACCAGCCCATGATAAGTGGTCCTCTCAAGTGTTGGACAGAGGTTAAAGGTTCAGGGCAGAGATAGTCCGGTCTAGGAAGCAATTTTCTTCTTGATGATGCGAGTAGTCTGAACTCTATTAGGGAAACTGAAAATGTGCCGCGAAGACTATGTAACTTTTTATAACCAAACATACAACCCGTATACAGGATACTTCGCTCGAGACCTGAAATTTCACTTGAAAAGTGGCGAGGCGTGACGGAAACGGTAGGTAGTTATATTTTTCTCAAATACTCGTGACGAGTATCACCGTAGCTGCGACACAGGACCTATGACCGAGTGGTCAATGTTATAACATTGATTGTCGTAGCGCTGAATACGACATTTTGTTCAGTGCAGCCTCAGTTATAATAATGTAAATTAGACCTATAATGTTGAGCCAGTAATATTTCTATAGCTAAAATTAAAGAAATATACTGATCATAGAAAAGTGCTCTAAATCTAACACTCTGAGCATATTGAACAGTAGTGTATTCCCATATCATCAGGATATAATAGTCACTTTCCAAACATGAACGAGCTTCTCCTCCAAAAGCATAAATCTGTGGAAAAACAGGGAAACTAAATTTTAGTAGCAGCTCAATTTCTTCTGATCAATGTCAGTATTTTTGTATCCCCGTTAGACGTTGGAACGTACGTAGAGATCGAGTGGGACCAGGCAGCCGTAAATCCGTGGCCTTCTCCCGTCTTTGCCAGCCGAGAGATGAATGGATTGGCGCTCATGCATGGATTTATGCTCCTGGAACAATTTTATGGATTTACATTTCTAGATTTACTTACCTGGATTGATACTCGGTAAAAAACACTTCTAGGTTGACATTACTGAATTACCAATTCTAAATTGACACTCCCGGACTGATGCTCTCACGTTGACACTCCCGATTGATTGACACTTTTGATTGATACTCCTGATTGATACTACGAGATTGACACTCCTGAATGATTCTCCCAGATTGACACTCCTGATTGACACTCGCAGATCGACACTCCTGATTGACACTCCTGATTGACACTCCTGATTGACACTTCTGATTGACACTCCTGATTGACGCTCCCAGAATGACACTCCTGATTGACACTCGCAGATTGACAATCCTGATTGACACCCCTGATTGACACTTGGAAACTGATGCTCGTGTATCGACACTCTCAGAATGACACATCAGGATTGACACTTTCGTAGAGTCACACTCTTGAACTGGGATTCCAAAACTGAACGGCAGAAATTGATTGGCCGAGATTTTAGACGGACGATTTGTAATATGAATCCGGCGTGAATGATGCACCGGGAAATATATGACTGCAAGTAAAAAATATATCTTACAGTAAATTAAAGCATAAATAGCTACCATTCCGGGAAGAAAGTTTTTATATATCCAAGTTGAGATGTAAAGGAGAAACTCTTGTGCTCGATTACCAGCGAAGAAATGTTTTTGCTTGCAATGAACTTCAAAATGTGCTGACAACCGTAAACAGTAAAATAAAACTTAGAAATAATATTTGAGCAGGTAAACAACGCTTGCTTTATATTTCAGATGCAACTTTAGATTTGTTTGAGCAAGCGTTTCCAGACGAGTGCAAAGCAAATCTAAAAACTTCTCCCAGTGAAGAAAGTCTATGATAGGAAGAGTTTCACTGATATCACTAAAATTTGCAACCGTGTCGATACTTGCCAATACCTAGCTGATTGTAGGAGTTTGCCATCATCAAACATGGGCTAAAATGAGCAGTTTTTCTTAACTGCTACGCATCTGCAGCGATCGAAAGTCGAGCGAGTAAAAGATATTGAAGAAGCCAGTTATTGCAACGCTAATTTTATGTACAAACTTGATGGCTGTGCACGACACATGAAGACAAATGAGGCAGTTTGGTGAACAATGTCGATTGATTCAAATACATTGTTAACGTAGTACTGAAGCACATTTTCGGGGTAAAATTGCTCACCAAATATTAAAGCAGCGATTATATATTGAGATGCAATTTATTTTGTTGTCCGAAGTGTGCAGAATTTTAACTTTACAATTATACAGCGACTCGTAAACGTCAGTAAATGATATTCATTGATTAGTTGGCCAGGAGAGAGAACTTAATTCTGAAATATTTCTCACTTAATTTTACCCTCAATATTCACATGAGATGCTCAATTTTTTAACTGCTCGTTGACTATGTCATTTAGCGAAGTACACTTTACAAAGTATCAAAATCCTTAACATATCAGTAACTTTTATCACTTGAGGTTATTTTTTCACGCATGATTATATCATACATATGACCAATAGAAGTAAATTTCGGTTAACCAATGTAGGATGGCATACAGTATGAGAACAACTTGTATAACTCTGACGCATTCCGGTACAACAAGACAAGTTTGATAACTTTAAAGTTTAGCAGTGGAACTCTACGCTGATGGTTTCCAAAGATTTTTTTCTCGTGAAATTCTAGTCGTAAAAATCGACCAAGAAGGTCTGTCAATGGACGGAGTCGATGGAATGCCGTAGTTGACCGCGGATAGAAATCTGCGCCCAAAAATCTTACATCAGAATTCTCAAATATTTTTTGCAGCTGTTACATGACGCTTAATTAGAAGCCTTTGGTAAAGGAGAGAACCTTTTCCAGTCTAACATTTTCGCCGCCCCGTCCATAATCGACAATCAGGTGGCGATATCTGAGAGTGTTCGGCCTAAATTATACATAACTTTGCATAATTACAGATGCTCCCGCAGGTGTGATTGACTCTGTAAAAGGATTTGTACCGTGCGGACTAAGAAATAGAGATCCGTCGCTTCACCTTCGATTCTCTGTTGATTCCCAGGCCAGAAACTGAGTCATTTTTGGGGGCCAAAGGGCCATTTTTGTATGGAATCACACCCGCACATCTGCACTAAAAGAAAAAGCTACATTGCTGTTGTCAAACACGCTCATTTCTCGTCACACAAATGTGAACAGTAATATAGCACACATGTGTATTTGTGTGATGACAAAAGAATGGTGTCTGACAACAGTAATACAACTTTTTCTTTGGTAATTTTAACGGCTAGATGCAAGTGAATAAGCGAACGCTTCTGTGTACTATAAAGAGCTACTTTTTACTTCATTGTGGTCATCCCAAATGTAACTATTTGCGGCCCCGTCGATAATTAAACTATGCGGTGGTGATGACTGCCCTAAATAGTTCATTTTATTCATAGTTATATACAATTGCATAAAGATGATTCGGCATACATGTTAGACTGGGATTGAGAGTGATAATTTTTCATTTAATTTTGCCACCTAGAAAATCAATAGCTGCAATCTTGTGTCGCAGAAAGATTTAGTAGATGATTTTATGCCACGATATTGATTATGTCTTTGATATCTCCTGCTGAAGCTCTATGGCTAACTGCGACATCATTCAGGACAGTGAAATGACATCATTTATTTACTTTAAAAGCATCTGGCGATTTTGAAGATTTAAGAAAATGTAAAACTATTTGTTCATACCCACTTTGAAAATTAATAAAATATATTAATACGTAGAACATCTGAAATAGAAAATATATACTGAAAAACGAAACATAGCCTAGAAACTCAGAATGGATTATTTTACAATACAAAAATTATATTTGAAAGTTATTCAGCAACCTAAGGAAATAAAATTCGCCATTAATTCCTCTAAATACAAACCAAATTTAGCGTTGCTCATTCATTTTAACTACCCATGGATAACACTCGTTATGGACAAAGTCAAATCCAAAAACTAAGTTAATGGAGAATTGAAATGCAAAATTCTTACCCATCAGCTACCGTCGTGTGATGCACTTGGTGACATGCACAGCTGGTTCACTCATGAGAAACCATTCACCTAATGAGTACATTTAGTAACGTGCAAGAGGATCTCCCATGCAGGAAGCATTCACCCAATGAGTACATTTAGTTACGTGTAAGATGATCTCACAGGCAGGAAGCATTCACCCAATGAGTACGTTTAGTAACGTGCAAGGTGATCTCACAGACAGGAAACATTCACCCAATGAGTACATTTAGTTACGTGCAAGATGATCTCACAGGCAGGAAACATTCACCCAATGAAAGCATTTA
Source organism: Orchestia grillus (assembly GCA_014899125.1). Taxonomy (NCBI): domain Eukaryota; kingdom Metazoa; phylum Arthropoda; class Malacostraca; order Amphipoda; family Talitridae; genus Orchestia; species Orchestia grillus. Next base: position 6,374 of record VOMN01003960.1, read on the forward strand.
GGACAGCACGCGATGAATTCACAGCTAGAAAATAGCCCTCTAATTGAAACATTTAGCAACGCACGTGATGGGCTCACACACAGGAAACACACGCAGAATGTGCGCTTACATGATGTCCTACACACACACACAGGGTCCAGGACACGGCAGGAGCTGTTGCTGATCCGTTGACAAATGGTAAGGGAGAACGGCCACTTCGTTTGTAGCGGCCGCTGTGACAGATTCAAAGAGCTCGGGAGTCGCAGGCCCAACAGAGCAACGGTTTTGGATATCCCCGAGAACACGCCGTACATCAACTCTTCAGCGGGAGATAGACCTTGTGCCTGGAGTGAAATACGGTTCCCTGTATTTCCAGCTGACCTGAATAATAATTTCATGAAGGATGAGAGATGTATGGTCTGTGCACACGCGTGCTGACGTGGCTGTCTTTGTCGGACTCTGGACTAAAGGAATCCAAAACTAGTAAAGAAGTTATAATGGAGGTGGATTTTAGATGTCAAATGTATGGTTTCCTGCTCGCTTCCTTTAGTAAAATCCCTTCTTTGCAATGTAATCTAACAAATCGCGTGAAGTATTCTTCGGTATTCTTCGGTTTCATCAGTTCAATAATGTCTCACCAATTAAAAATCAAATGATCAAGAGGAAGTGAACGATCAAACATATTATACCCATTTGCTATGCAAAAGAGTACCATAATTCACTAACAGAAGATATGAGTGAAAAGTCAATGGGAAATCTGGTACAGTTGGTGACTTTAATGATTTACTGATGCAGGGCACAAATTTTTAAATGACAATCTATGGCCTCAAGAAAAGGTCGTTCCAAATAATTTGTACCTAAAGGTATATACTTCGTATGAGACCAACTTTGGAATAAACTAGTTTTCTTTCTTTCTTTCTTTCTTTTCTTGTGAGTGCAAGAGCTGTCGTGAATGAATAACTCGTGAATTAATGATAAATTATGATGTACGATCATCATGTTGTGATGTGAAACGACCTGTGACTTGGTCCTATCGTCAGAATCAGTTCAATAAATGAAAAGTACATGTAAAGGATGTAGGTGTGCTACGGTAACACCGTAAAAAATGTGGCAATATAATTTCTACTACTTAAAAATCTGTAGCGGAATAGTAAGTGTAATACATAACTGCAACGTGAAATGGCTGAAATATATATCAGGGATGAATTAATTATCATAAAGTTGAGTATGACAGAAATTAAATGATTATAGTTGTGGCATTATCATTCGATAATTCAATGGGAAATTCTGGAAATTAGAATTAACATGTGTTTAGAAGTTATGCTGATTGAGATATGAAAGAGATGGCATGAAACTAGAAATCGCTTGCAGCATAATAGTGTCTTGACGACTTGGCTGGAAATTTATCAATTTCCGAATAGATCGCTGAAAATAAGTAGGCCTTCATTAAGAGTTTGAGGGCTAAAATTTGTTTTACGCTCGGGATCCCCTAACTGACGGCCCGCAGCTGTGGTGTACCTCGATGCTGCCGTCTCTATTCCTCTCGAGAATATTTAATTTACAATTTAAGTTGGCCATCTTGACAGATTTAACCTTGTTCTGAATTGAAAATACGATATGATTGCTAATTAATGAAAAATTACGCCACTAAAAGTAAATAGTTATTGTCAGATACGACACAATTAAGGCAAATTATAGGAAAGCACTTTAATGACATTCACCTTGAATGAAACCACGAAGGAAATAAATCTGTTTGTTTGACTTCCTGAGATCCACGACTAGCTTTTATGACTGACGCTGAAAATCTGAAATAATTTTGAAACTGGCCGTCCAGGGAATCTTCTCAGTTGATACACTGTTGTAATTTTTAGGCATGTATCATAGAACTCTTCAAGCAACAGAAGACGTCGCCTTAAAAGTGCTTTCCTCCGCTGTTCTCGCTACAAAGGCATGTCACCTTTCCTTTGAAGCTCTCCTGGACATCAATAGAGAGGCTCTATATAGTCGTCGATGGCTCTTCTCGCTTACGGTGGACGACGCAGAGCCGAATAAGATATTGGTGTTTCGAAGCAGGAGCTCAGAAAATTCACGAGCTGTTCAAAAATAGGGCAAGTGTCACAAGGATCCTGAACACGGAAGGCATCTCACACTTTTCGGGGCGATATCGGATTTTTAAGAATATTTTTTAGGTTTCCTTCTACCGACTGGCGGCATAGGATTGAAGGAAGTGAGAAAAATAATCTTTTTCGTCTCTTTTCCAAAAAATTCTTGCTCCACTCGAAACTAGAATTCGCGAATAATTGGTTTTTAATCTCCAGTTCAAGTTCACCTAAGAATTTTCCACTCGAGCTTTCAAAGTTTTCAATTTTTGGGAGCTCTGTCTCTGCTAGTTTACCAACGCTCGACTCCGGAAATAATGCTTTCTAGACTTTTTCAGGGCTGCAGAAGTTTTTTTTTTTGCAGCTCAACGAGTGTCTGGGGAAACACACAGGAAATAAATAGTTGACTATTTCTTTATCATTGAGAATTTTCGATGCTCGCATAATCGAGCGTGCTTAGTTATTAAAAGTTCGTTTCGTGTAAAAACAATCATCAAGGTGTTGAGAATGAAATTAAGAAAAATCTTCTGCTAATAATTTACTGGATTTCATACTGAAAAGTAGCTCTGTTATTGCCTGATTATTGCTTTATTATTGTTAGCTATTCTGAGAGGCGGTATCGTTTAGAAAGCAAAAGAACTGAAGAAGCTTTTCCGTGGAACCGTTCTCATGTAAAACTATTTTTAAAGTAGCGGGGATTCAGCAGTGTAAATCTGTAAAATGATTACCAATTATACTTGTAATGTAGTAAACCATTTTTACTGGAAATGAAATGAAACAATTCTACTGGAATTAAAATGAAGCAGTGCTACTGGAAATGAAATGAAGCAATTCTACTGGAAATGAAATAAACGAATTTTGTTAGAAAGGAAATGAAACAATTCTACTGGAAATAGAATGAACCAATTCTACTGCAACTAAAACAAATAAATTTTACTGGAATTAAAATAATATATGTATTATCCGCCGAAATATTTTAACTGCGATTGATGCAGCAGCGTATTCACGGGAGGTAAACGATACAAAATAACAGCACACTTTTCAGTTCATCTGCTTTTGAAATCTGCCGTCAGCTCTTTACACTGCGAAAATTTATGAGCCGGTGTACAGTGTTTACAACATTTATTTGCACGGGGGCTTTGCAATCTAACCACGGGACGCAAATACATTTTGTCGAAAAACATCGTGAGATATTTTTGATGCTATCCAATCCTGAAAAGATATGTTTAAATGAATGAAATTTTACCCGAACAGTCGTGCGCAGTTTCGAATGAAGCCGTTTGAATTTGAGGCCTAACTGAGTTAATGGAAGCAGTCGCGTGGGCGGCCCTCGCTGGGCTAAGAGGGTGAGAGATAATCCATGAAGGTTTTTCGTGTTGAGAAATGCTTCGAAATTTATTCATTATATTTTCCTTTCACACTTAATTCACGGGTCTATAATACGCGACAGCTATAATTGAAGATTGTTTTTTCTAGACCCTTACATAATAAGACCCGACTGTGTTCCCCGTCTCACTAATTCACGAGTCTCATGGTGCTCCATAATTTTGATTGAATTTATTTTTATTTGCAATTTGAAAATGAGGTTACTCCACTGAATATTTTCCTTAATATTTGCCCAGAACAATATTATGACAGAGCAACAGTACATCACTGTCGCAAAAAAATCCAGCGAATCAACGATGCAAAAGAAAAACAGCAGCTGCAAGGACATGCGCGTTGTGACTTCAATCTGTCAACGTCAGCGACGAGTTAGCCCGTCTTTACATCGTTAACTCGTTAACTAGTGTTTGTTAACTTTATGTGCGCAATCTCGTCTAATCTAAGTTTTAAATAAATGCGCTTGAAGCTCGTAACTCGGAATGAACTTATTATTTGTTTACGAGATGAGTTGAATAAAAAGAGGAAAATTTCAAAAATTATTTCGATTTCCAAATCTTGTAGGAAATTCTGCTGGAGAAGTTATTGGTCATTCATATGTATCAATAAATAGGAACTCAGTGTCAGTTTTATAGTGTAGGGTTTTTAATTCTGTAGTGATTAGGCCGTCATCTCCCAATGATGGTTATCGTGTATAGTTAATGTCATAATCTATCGAATTTAGACAACGCTCTGTTATTTCCCATGACCACAGCCCCTCCTGCACATGACCACAGCCCCTCCTGCACATGACCACAGCCCCTCCTGCACATGACCACAGCCCCTCCTGCACATGACCACAGCCCCTCCTGCACATGACCACAGCCCCTCCTGCACATGACCACAGCCCCTCCTGCACATGACCACAGCCCCTCCTGCACATGACCACAGCCCCTCCTGCACATGACCACAGCCCCTCCTGCACATGACCACAGCCCCTCCTGCAACTCAAGCTTCATACGGGATCATGTAGGACGAAGTACGAAACGCACGTGATGTACGCACATACATAGAAAGTATGTGAATAAATTGACCGAAACAGTGATCTGCAAATTAGAGGGGATAACTGCAAAAGGATGATCACTCAAATTTGCGAGTATGTTGAGCAGATGATTGCTATTTGTTTTGTTGTTTTACCATAGTCCGGTAAACACAGTACTTTGTTCTTAAATGTGAGTGCTAATACGTTTTCAATTTCTTACGTATGAGAATAAACTCCTGGACTTAATGAGGCTCATTATAAGTTACATTAATCGTATCGTGACAACACTAAAAACTTTGAAAAAAGTTTTTATCGAGCATTCCAACTCGATGCACGAGAAATGGAATAGAACTGTACGGGAGAAACACCGACTTTAGATTTCTCCCTGGCACAATGTGATAGATAACGCCTCATACACACCACGCCAAATAAGACTGACTGCTCAGGTAAAAATACGGTCTGTGAACTGGTGTGTAAATCAATACGGTGAACTGGCATAAAACGCGGTAAGCGTAGGAGCTCGAGACGCGTTAGACAAAGAGTCAGGCCGCTTCGTTGTTATTACCTCTGTTATCTAACGTTTTTAACTATTACTGAGCAAACATGAGCAAATGGGTGCATGTATTTGTGCTCGGTCCAGTCCCCAAGGCCTTCCTCAAGCAGCTAAAGAGGCAAGCTAAATGTAAGGAACCAATGAATCAAACCTGATGCAAAACATCGACTCCGACCGTCATTTCCATGGGAAGTCCTCGAGGCCCCGTAAGTATTGGAGCATCGACCGTAATGTTCCAGCGATGATTGCTCACCATTGTTGCCAGAAACGAGGATTTCGAAATCGGAACAATTTTAAGAACAGCCTGCAATAAAATAAAGCGGAAACATCATCCTAGATGCCTGGAGTGAAAAATTAGAGATATTTTAAGCTAGCGTCTTCCATACCTCAGAATCAACGAACATATCGGCCTTAGGAGTCTAACGGGACAAACATAAACTAACATGATTCCCCGGTGACTTTAATCAATTTTGTGTACACTCTTACTTTCCTAAAAACAATTTACTCCTTCCATCCTAACTCTGTTAGGCCAGTTCCCCGAATGCACAGTTGCAGTTTCACTACTTCAGAATGAGTCCAACGAAATAAATAAATATTTTTCGTTTCAGTTGCATAACTTGAGCTGGAAGCATTTATGTTTATGGTCCTAAAAACCTCTCATAAATCCAAGGCGTTTGCAGGGGACTAATGAAAGTGTCTGGTTTGGGCACAGACGCTCTCATGCCAGTACCCAAAACAGACGCTCTCATGCCTGTACCCAAAACAGCGCCCTCATGCCAGTACCCAAAACAGACGCTCTCATGCCAGTACCCGAAACAGACACTTTCATTTCATTCCAAAAATTCCTTAGACGAAAACGAATTCCTCAAAGCGTGAGGAATGACAGAAATGCTGCCGCCACATCGTCGACTGTATGCCAGAGGTGCGATAAATTTTACTGAGGGTGATGTTCATGTTGAAGCCGCCAGAAACATTATTGTGAATGTAGTTGCTATTTTCGAACGTTTGAATGATTTTGCGCCCCTTTATGAAGTTCGCCTATTCAACCTACTTGCTGGAGTATCATGAAGCTTGTGAGCAATAAAATTAAATGTTGAAACAATGCGTAAGATACGGTAACATTTATGAGTGTAGAATTTAAATTATATTTTCTCATTCGATCATCAGTCAGGCAGGTCTGTGAGATGTACATTTTTCGGGATACAGTGTACAGATTGTCAATATTGATTATTTTGAATTAAATTTTGAAGAGTGTCCATAAAAATTACTAGTATAAACAACGTTGACATGTTATCTGCCCTTACTTAGATCAAGGCTAGTTTTGACCTTTAATTATTTGGGTTTCATCGCCTCTACATAACTCCTGTTTTTTAATAAAAGTACGTGTTACCAAATACCTATACTCATCTAACGTGCTGCTCTATGAACATCCCTTCCTCCGAATTGCGCTGGTTGAAGCAATCACGCACTCCCCTTGGAACCAGTTACAATCGAACTCGGTTGTGTTTGGCAAACGCCTCGTAGACTTCATGATTTCTCTCCGAAAGTTGCACGTTCTTGAAAGCATCGTTCGAAAGAGAAGAGAATTATTTCACTCTGCAGCACCTTGACTTCGAATGCGCTGCTTCTAATTGACGTTAAATGCATGCGGTGCACTGACTTGCACGACCAGCTGCACATTGACTAAAGCTTGAAGTAGGGCAACGCGCAAGTAAGCACTCCAAATCCCATCAACTTGTTTCGTACCAAAGTTCATTTTACAAACTTCCCCTACATGTGAAAGATTTCTAGCGTGCATCGAGCCACTCCAGACGACATTCTATACATAACAAGCAAAAAAAATGGATTTACAAGTCAAGCAGCCAGGCCGATAATAATTGCAACTGAATTCGATAATAGGGACTTGCGCCGTGCGATTCTCGTTCTCTATCATGGACGCTTTCGCCTAGTCATCAAATAACGAGTATCTATACAAAAAACACTAAAAAACTACGAAGAAACTCAAGTATAGAGCATTTATACTTTGCAATATCGGACAAAAACAGGGTAAACGCAAGTAAAGAGCATTTATACCTGCAATATCGGACAGAAGCGGGGTAAGCGCTAGTAAAGAGCAATCATACCTGCAATATCGGACAGAAGCGGAGTAAATACATCAGGCTACGACTGTCCGTACCTAAAAACAGGATATATGTAAAAGAAAAGAAACTATTAT
>VOMN01003968.1:0-44051 GCA_014899125.1 Orchestia grillus
GGCTTAAGTAAACGTTAAAACTTGATTAATGAGGAATATTAGTGTCGTATTTTCAGTTTCGGGTTCAATAAATTGATTACTTGAATTAATACAATATTAGTAATTAGTTATTCATATAGTTCTGAATTACCTCTTTCAGGTGAGTTAAAGAAGGTTCCTGGAATTTAACAAAGCTTATTTGAAAGTTAGATTGACATAATGCCTAAAGAGTGCGAAATTCTAAAGAATGGGTTTCTAATTTGTGTATTTCTTTTAACATCAAAACTTAATAATTGAGTAAACTAAACTGTCCTAAAAAATTTACCTTCATTACTTCTATCCTCTGTAGTTCTTTAGCTCACATTTATTGAATAATTTTAACCAGCACCTGTACGAGTTGTACCCGTGTTAATTTTAACCAGCACCTGTACGAGTTGTACCCGTGTTAATATTAACTAGCACTTGTACGAGTTGTACCCGTGTTAACATTAACCAGCACCTGTACGAGTTGTACCCGTGTTAATATTAACCTGCACCTGTACGAGTTGAACCCGTATATAAAAGATTTCTGAGCTCTTCATGGGTGAGTGTTGTCAGCTAATTAGAAGAACTTGGGTTACCTCAGAAATTGGCAGATCACAAACTATAAGAATTTTGTTGATCAAATAATTTAAAAATCATTATTTTCAGATGAAAAATACTTACGAAAGTGTGATCTTGAAACTCAAACGAATATAACCAATTATCAAAATGATCTAAAACATAATGTTTAAAATCATTTAAAAGTTTGTTTCAAAACTAATGAGCTACCTACCCACTGTAGAGACGTGTTTTTAAAGCTTTAGCTTAAAAGGTTATGTTCGTTACTTTTGTTCTGAGGAGAATTTGACGTTGAAATTTCTGTTGTACGTATTCTTTGTGAGTCAGTGAAGGCCTGATGATGATTGCCGACATTTGTAAATTCTTGGGATTACTGTAGTCAGTGTGACACATGTAGAATCAAAAAGATTTAGTGTATGATATATAGATACGTTATTGAAATTACTCTGTATATAAAGCTAGTGTTACACTAATTGTGTCAATATTTTTATTATACTTTTTTACCACGTATCAGGTTTAATCATTGAATCACGTATGTTTATAATTTATGAATATTTTTAAAAATTTAAATGGGGAAATATAGAGTATAAAATATAAATATTAAACATAACATTACTGTCTTCATAGCTGGTTCAGAGTGAAACTGAAAAAACAACTGAATTTGGTAAGACGTGTGACAGACTGAAGCTGAGAATGAAGGCGAGTCAAAGAAAAGTGATGAGGTGTTCGAGAGATGGAAATGTAAGGAGACTGAATGTCAGCTCAAATGAACAGGTGCTGGAGGTAGTGCGGAGCTTGAATACCTTGACGTAAGTGTAAAGAGTTTTATTTCCCCTCGGAGTATAGTTAGGGCACCGCGTGGCCTGCTGCTCGGCCGAGAATCGTTTCCAAATGCACTTCTTACTACTGACAGAAATCATTGAAATGAAGAAGTAGGTTTCCAAAAAAACCTAAAGTGTGCCCGCGTGTGTGGTGATTGAAGATGATCTGACCTGTAGATTGGGGAAAATTTGCCAAGTGAGGAGAGCTGTAAGAGAGGTGTTGCAGCGCAGAAATTTGAGTTTCAAAGTTGAGAGGAATCTGTTCGAAAGTGTTGTGGTTCCAACAGTGTTAAATGGTGTGGAAACATGGGAGCTAAAATAGAATAGAGGAGAAGGTTAAATGTGTAAAGAGACAAGATACTTGAGAGGCCTGCATGGTGTCACGCTAATGAAAAGAGCTGATGGAAAAGTATAGCGGCTCTTTGAGCATGCGGTGAAAATGGATGAGCATTGGATGGTAAAGAGAATTGGTAAGTCAAACGGCGTTTGGAGAGGGGTGAGAGGTAGGCCCAGGCTCGCTTGGTTAGAAGGAGTGAAAGATGCGCTAAGATGTGTGAATCTGTCTATGGAGTAGGCACAGCTGCGTGTAATAGTCATGAGCGAGTGAAGTAAGGTAGTGAATGTTGGCACAGCCTCTATGGGCNGGAGGCGTTAAGATACGGCCGGTAGTAATGACGATGTTGGAGTAAACCTTCGGTCCCTGTGAAGTCGCATGACAGATGCTCTCACGGGTGTCTTCCGTCACCAGCAGCCGAATGCCTGTTTCTTCGCTGCTGCCTGAGTGAGGGGCTAACTGTTGTGTTTCATGTTGAGGCTCTACCTTCTTTCTCTCTTGGGAACCCTGAAGCCTCGACCTCGCTCTCCGTGTGGAAGAAAATGGTCTGGAAATTTGATTTGGTTTGGTAACTATTAAAAGAGTGTTCATGAATTATAAAAAATATATTTTTTCATATTCATGCAGTAGTATATCTAAAATATGAAAATGGTAGTTGGTCCACGAAGACTTTTGGCCCTCTCCTCTAATCCTGGATGCTCGTTGGTATGCAACTTCTCCGAGCTGTTCTAAGCGATTTGTGAGGGTGGGGAGAAAAATTGGTTTCAAGACGATGTTTTGCTTGTAATCATTAGGAACATAATATTTGATAGACAATATCTTCTCTTCACTGCTAATCATTTTTTTTACTTTGAGCAATGTGTATATCAGTGGCGATATCATTATCTGAAAACATGTAGCAACTCCTGGCTGTGTTCAGACGCATGGGACTTCGTTCACCATTATCGTAACGGATAGGAACTTCATTGAAGTGTCTGGCAAAATACAAATTTTGTAGAAAGTAATTTAGTATTATATTTTTTCTAAAAGAAATAATTGGTACATAGATTCTAACTACTATGAGTACAAAATTGAAGTATGTATAATCTTCGCTTCTATATTCTAAGCACGGAGCAAAAATGTTGCTTCATTAATTCGCTACCATGTATTGTGCCTTCACAGCTAACTGGTAGCGAATGAAGGGTATCTTCAAATCGGGTTATACGAGTGGTTTCCAGAAAAATGGGGCATTGATACTCGATACCTGTATTTAAAGCAATTCTACAAAATAACTTGAGAAATTGTGCGAAAATGTTTCAAACTCTTCATTCATCAAATTACCCGAAGCTATTTCAGTTTAATATCAAAGTTGAGTTTTGACAGTATGAAATTTGTGTGAACAGTTTTTATTCATGAAATTGATAAGTAATGACGACGCCTCAACTTCGAACGGATGCTTGAATTTGTTAATGAAATTGTGACTCTACGTCTAGAGAAATGTTTCTCTATAATTTGATGAATAATTATTACAAGGTTTTGAGAACGTACCTTCAGATGACCATATGTGTAATGCCCATATAGAACAGCTGATGGACGGCTAGGTTGTGGCACGCACCAAGCACAAAACTACCAGAACCTTCACGATGCGGCAGGCTATGGTTCTCCCAAGTCAATAGAAACAGATGTTAAATTTACCAAGCTTTCTCAAGGGGCAGTCATTATTACTTCTGATATGTTATACTTGTTTTATTAGCTGGAGGAATGAAATTTTAGTTAGTTCAGAAGAAATGGGGACCTTCTGAATTTGTTGAAGAATAACTTGGGGAACACGAAAGCTGGCGTGTATGTTGTCGAGCCCCATTTCCCCTACCGACCAGCAGTTTAACACGAAGTTAAAGCCGTATGCTCTCGTGTGTTTCTTTTACTGCCCTTCGTTATGTTGTGTTCCTCTCATTTATATAAAATGCATTTTCATACGAGTAGAAAAACTAGAAACTATGTCGAGGGCTAAATTTTACTGAATGCTTTATGAATAAATTTTTCATTTTACGAAATAATGGACAAAAAGTGAAACATTATTTTAAGAACACAACACGATCATAATTTTGTGAACCGATAGCTGATCACTTTTTTCTTATTTTTTTGTGTAATTATGTAAATTCTTGTATTTTCACACTTGGATCAGTAGCCATGTCAGCATCAATTATCGTGAGATCATATCTGCACAGTTGCTCTGTTCGTTCTTCTTTGTATTTTATAATTACCATCACGTAGTTCTTCAATTTTCTGCTTAGGATAAATTTCATTAAGGGACCCAACCGAATTTCCAAGAGATTTTTAGGATAAAAAAAGTTACTTTGTAAAAGATTGCTATCTCTGAATGTAGAACAGCGACTGGTTCTATTTCCCACAAGACTAGCGAGAGAGTGTCCTTCAGTAGTGTGGTGCTAACTAGGTCGAAGTAGAGGTTGCATTAAGAGGGCTCTTCCGAAGCCTGTACGAGTGATGGCGGAGCGCCAAGAATGCGGACGTGGCTGGGCAGCTGCCAGTGTCTAGGACCACGTCAGGGCGCAATGCCGTCACTTGATAGCTGGGCCACGACTACGCCTGTGCGGGCAAAGGTTTCTCATTCAATGGAAATTGAAAGTAAGATTCAAATTGTTATTATGGGCAGCTGTTAACCCATGAGGGATCCAAGAAAACAAACTAGGTGCTATAATTTATCTTGGTATAAACTAGGTGACTAAGAGATAGCTGAGTAAATGATGGTTTACGATGAAGCTTTTCCAGAGAATCAAAAGAAATTCTTCAGAATTTCGTCCGTCATTCATTCATCTTTTGCCACTCGAAATACGCGATAGATTGTTACAGTTTTTTAATTTATATTATGTATTGTCTTCGTTATTAACAACGGACGATAATTCATATAGGAGGATAATAATATAGACGAACAATAATATAGGTGAATAATAATGTAGGAGAATAATTCACATGCGAATGTCAGTTTGTGTGGTACAATTTTTCGACTAGACTCCTACAAGTCTTACCCCAGCATGTTATTATTTTGGAATCAGGTCGACTTCGTGCGTACATTCAAAATATTATAAAAAACATGAATTTTGGATTTCACAGTTTTCACTTTTACAATTATTTCGGAGATTTATTTACGCGATTTTTGTTTTGTTTTAGAAGAATGTTTAGATTTCATAACAAATATTGTAATTTCTGAATTAATTGCAAAATTCAGGAAAAGTCAGCGATGAAACCGAACCAGTTGTATGTCTTGCCCTTCATTGTTGCGTTTTCAGAGCCCGCTCAATTAAATAATTACCGCCGGACATGATAGCTTTAAAGCTATAACATTTAAAGTCTGCTTAATGCATCGAGATCATTGTACATTAAGGTACTCGCTGCAGGTGTCAGCGAAGTAACCTCCGAATAGGGTATCTTTGAGGCTAGTTTTACGATACATGCATTTGATCATAATTGATAGTGCGTTGATCTTTTTGATGTAAATGTTACGAATGCAGTAGAATCTACTAGAAAAAAATTCGGGAGGCCAAGGCATTCTTCGGTTCGCAATTGTTTTGATTCATGTTCATTTTTTTATGAATGTATATAAAAAACGATATTTTCTATTTCATTCGGTCAACGATGACACCAGTTCTCATTTTTCCCTTTGTGAAGTGATGAACTTATTTTTTTAACTTGTGTGAAAGAAAGTAATCCTGTTTCTTGTGTGTCACCAGGAGAGGTGAAGCTCGCTTGCCGATGTTCCTGCAGAGCCGACGATCGATATTTCGTCGATGGTTTTTATGTCCCTCTTTACTTACGATTGTCCTTGGAAGGAATTTTTAAAAGATCTGTTTATTGTGAACAGTTTAGAATTCATACGATGCGATGGTTCCGCTGCAGGATTATCTTTGAAGCGGTTTTTAATCGAGTATCAGGAACTTAACCTGTCATGTTTCGTGATGTATTTCCAGCTGATGATTTACAGTGTCTTTTTTCTCAAAGAACGTAACGCAAATTCGCTGTCCATCATGCACTTACTCTGTGTCTGAGACATGTTACGAGGTGCGAGGCAATTTAAGAACATTTTCAGCATTTTAAAGAAATGATAATATTTAAGCAAAAAATATATACATTCAAATCAAATCAGTACAAATATCCTTGGTGATACTTCTTCATAAAATTATTCTATGAAGCACCTTTGAGTTCAACGGCTGCTTCTATGCGGGTCCGAAGCCATTAAAAAGCTGAAATTAAGGGGTCTTTATTTATTTCGGACATCACCTGGACAACGGCGGCCTTCAGGGAAACTATGGTATTACGAGGATGTCGATTAGTCTTCCTTTCAATAACGCTCCGTACGTAATAGTAAGATTTAAATCTGGCGAGTCTGGGGCCACCAATTGGAGATCACATGATCGTAGAAATTCTCTGATAACAAATCTTTGGTTACTATGGATTTTGAAAAGGCACTGAGTCTGACTGAAAGACGTATGACCTTTCGTTGGAGACTTTATCTATCCAAGGCTTAACAACCGTGTTAGAACATCAGTGTATCCAGCAGCATTAACCTGAGGACGTGTGGAAAAACGTCAGGCGGCATGACATGACCTTCACTACTCACGAAACCTTAAACCATTATAATTGCAGTTGAGGCAACTGTGAATGAATGTTTTTGCATTTCTTACATCTTAATGTAAATGGGTTATCTGAGATGAACAAATGATATTATTAATGATCCGAGTGTGTAATGAACTGAAACCCACGTGTGTTCAAACAACCCTCGCACCCTGTACAAATTTGATTGACGTTAAGAAATTTCATTACTATATTATGTAATAACAACAAATTCAATCCTTTTAGCACCAGGGACGTTTTATGATCCATGTATGTAAAATGCGAAAATTAATATTCTCGTACTGATAAGAAAAGTGTTAAACCGTTTCGTTCCATTTGTTGGCATTTATTAATGAATTTTGAAAATTGAATTATAGTTGCATTTACATTGGTTATAATTATACAGTAAGTACACATAACCCCTCATTCCATTCTGTATTTCTTTAGTTTAAACATGTAAAAACACTTATATTGTAAATAGAATATGGCACCAAGTTTACATTTGTGAGGTTGCTGAATAAGAATTAGCTAAATCGTAAGAATATTTATATATTATAATGATTTTATTGAATAATTTTCTGTTCTCCTTATGAATTATTATGGTACGGCGAAGCTATTCACCCACCCAAGCCTCTCCATAAAATTACATATTTGTCCTGGCCTAAGTTATGGTGGATGCTCTGCTGTTTGAGGAGGTACTGATCGACCTCCAGCTGGGGGCGCTGTGACGCGCCTGGAAGGGCTTGTGCTAGCACACCTTCAGTGCATTCCTACGAGAACCTTCATGTGCTTTGACTTCAAATTACTTTCATTTGATTTTTAGTTACAATATTTTTTATACCAACTCTATAAAGCTCCCTCGTATCTTTAGGTTAAATTTCGTGTGTGACCGTGTTCTTGTGTGTGATCTAACAATATATTTTCGTTTTTCACTATGATTAGCAATTCAGATTTTATAAGTATCAAAAAACATATCCGATCTTAATGAGTTCGTAAATCTTTCGATTGCATCCGTGTAACGGAAGAAAGTGCATCTTTACAACGTCCGTCGTAAAATTAGGTGCCACTGAAAATAATGTATCAGGGGTTTACATTTTAGTATTTGGTCTGTACCACTCGGCCCACAGCCTGACGTCTGCTGTATTCCGGAGGGTCTAGAAACTGTAATCGCTTTTTGTAATTCAATTATGTTAAAACAAATGACCCGCCCAAGTGCACAAATTGCCAGCAAGTTCTACTGACCCACGACTAATTTACTATTTTATTTACGTTTCACTTCTGATGAGATGGTCAATAAGTGTCTTTTTGCTTTAAAATTATTGGGTCACAAACAGTGAGTACCTTTTTTTAACTCCTGTAATGGGGAAGCAGAAAATTATCATTCTTCGTGATTACAAGAAATAATGGGAGTCTGAGAATCAATTGCCATGGTACTTGTTAACGAAGGATCCATCACTGGAGTTAGCTGCGTGCATATTTTCACGCGCGGAGAGCAGGACAAACATGCGGCCGTAACTCTTATGTGATTCACTCCGATACTTATTCTGATTCGCCTTATAAGTGGGTGCCCTATCACTGCATTGCGCGCCCATTTCTTTCTTATTTAATCGGGGAAACCAATGGTGAACATTGTGCGTGTGAGGTGAAAATTTTCGAATTATAACCATACGTGTAAACGTGTTTTAAGTTTTAATTCTTGAAATCTGCACAATGATGCCGCTTGATCATGAGCCACCTCCTATTTTATGGATTTGAATACTAATGACTATGCCTGAGTGTACGTCTCGCGTGGATATTTCATGCGGGGAGAGAAATGAGAGTTTCTTTTTAATGACATGGTTAATGATTAACAAAAAACAATTTTCGTGTTTTTCTCACGGAAAATTTGTACAGGTTTCAGATATCTACGGATCTACTCGATTTAGTCTTGAGTAGACCCTGTTATGATTTTGCAATTGCAACTAACGCTTATTGCTGATTTGCTCTTAATCTGATTTACGGGTTACACAAATTTACCCAATTGTGAGATAATGCTTTCAGAATAGCTACAAAATTTAGACTGTGATTTAAAAGACGTTATCACCCTAGAAAAAAATGCTTACACATCGTGTCGCATTCTATCCCGTACGAAACATACTTTCTTTGATTATTTGAGCAGCTATCCGTTGTTTAAAAGTGGGGACGGGATATGTGTGTACTGCCCCACATAGTCTTCTGAACATGTACGAGGCAAAATGTGTGCGTACTGGCCCATATAGTCTTCTGAACATGTAGGAGACGGTATATGTTCATACTGGCCCACATAGTCATCTGAACATGTAGGTTATCATCCGTATTTACCGAATATTCGCATCGTGAAGTTCAGTGTGCACTACAGATGTGATCTGTTCGCATTCACACACTTGAACTTGTTTAGGATGTCAGTAAAAATTTTAATTATTTTCGTTAAGGGGATAATGTTAACCTAGTTGTTAAAATTTTAATTTTTGTAGAGATTCATTTTGCTAATTTTTTTTGTCTCGGTTTCGGATTTCGTGAGTCACGATAGTCGTCCGCATTTCTTTTCAATACTGTGAACGCTTCGATGCTTTCATTTTATGCTGCAGTGTTTTTTTGCTAAAAAACATATATACGTACAAATGCGCTTTGAACTATCTATTTCTGCTCTCATTTTGTGCAGTATTTTCTGTTCTAATTTTTATCAGTTACCTTGAAGAACATCAGAATAAAAGGTTTTTTCTCAATGACACTTAGATTTTTTGTCTCCTTCCCAAACTAAGCTAGTAACGGCGATGATCTACAGAAGTATAGTGAACCTTCGTTTTTCGTTGCTTCGCTCTTCGCGTGTCTGGTTTCTCCGCGGTTACGGCTTTCGATGCTTTTTCCTAAATTTGGCGTCGAGGACTAATCGAGTCCCCTTCTGCATCACCCTTACTTCCAGCAGACTCGCGCTGCCCTTCTGTGCGTCGGTCTCGCACTGGCCTCTGTCGAGCTGTACTCCGAGGCAGTCTTTCCAAGATGTGTTGTAAACTACGCGGTATTTCATTCACTACTTTGCTGAGTTTGGTGCTCCAGTTCACCAATCGGGTTTGAAGCTGTGACCGAAGTTTAGGTTACATGCATGTACTGAACAGGCATCAGCCTTCATTCAGAGCTGGCAAGGCACAGATTCGTTTCTTAGTTGCTCCACAACGATGGGACAAAAGCAAAATGTCTCTGGATGACAAAAAAAGAATATTCCATTTGATCGGGCTAAGGGACGTCCAGCGAAGAAAGTAGCAGAATTCGCCGGTGCTTCCTGCCACACTGTTGTACGGGTCTACCAACAATACAAACAACCTTGTTCAAACGGTAATTCGATGCGAAATTGTGCTCGGAGATAATTCTAACCGATATGGACCACCTTCTCCAGTATCCCAAATTGTGGACCGTAATCACTCCGGATGCAACTACCGCGAAGCGTAATGATGGGGGCCCTTCTTCTGCTGTTTCCGAACGTTTTGTTTGGAACTCCATGCAATGGAGGTATGGAGCTTAGTGGTTCTAGCAGTTCTAAGAGTGAGGTCTTTCAGGTATCTAATACATCGAGAATGTAGCCTTTTTCACTTTTCTTTACGAAGAAGGAGAATTTTCGATTTCACCACTAATAAGGTTTCGTGACAAATTATGGCACAACGTCAGACCTACACCGACACCTCGTAACACCATGTCAGAATATATGGTATTCGAAAGACCTACACCGACACCTCTTAACACCATGCCAGAATATATGGTATTCGAAAGACCTTCACCGACACCTCCTAACACCATATATATATATATGTTGTTACGAAACCATGGTTCGGACAGCGTAACCCGAGAGACAGAGAGTAACCGGAAGATAGAAAGTAACCATGGTTCGGATGTGCTTCCTTAGTAGGCATGCACAAAAATGTTATTTTAACACCTTACGGATTTTGGCACTCGTCGGAGCTTAGGTAAGATTCCTGAACTCGTCTTGCCAATGGATCGGCATACCTGACAAAGTCCTCGTTTCTCGTGCAGCATGAGTAAAGCTTTATGTGTCTTCTTTTAGGATGATGTATGCTTCAATTTCCCTTCTTTAGTCGCTGTCATCTTTCTAGGACTGGCCGATGTACAAGTACAGGTCTCCTGGGCGAACGACTTCATGTTTTCGCCCTTCTTACATCAATCTTTCGTGCATGCAATGCCGTTGAGCTGCATATTCTACCTACTGTGGAGATTTGCATCAACCAAGACTCGTAGCGCCTAGAGCAGCGCACCGCTTCAATTACTGCACCGAATTGCTCTGTGAAAATTGCTTGATATGAGGCGAAACGAGGCGTTGGCGTATGAATGCATGTTTGCATGTTTGCATCATGATTGCAATGGTAACAAAGTCATCCTTCAAAATATCTGTAACGTTTGTGTAGGCATCACTCGTACAGAGTGCGTGTGTGTGAGCCGTGTCTACGGCCTGAATTAGCGCACACGGAGTGGCGCGGGCAAGGGGGGCTGCCAAGACCAGCCCGAGCAGCGAGGCGCTCATACCAGCACAAAAACTCGATATTTTTGGCAGGGCTCTCGCAACGCTGCAGTTCCTCTCGCCTCCCCTCCTCAGGGAGGGGCTGCTGCCGGACCTGGGCAACGTCATACAGGTTAAAATGAGCACGCAGCCTCTGCTATCCCCACGTTAAAAGAATATTGAGCCATATTAACCAATTATAAATTTTTCATTCTTGTCCAAAAATTCGTCAACAAAGAGTTACTCAAACGAGTAAAGATTCTCGCTGTGTTATTAAATCCTAATTATGTAAACTGCTATGTAAAGTTTCAATGCAGTATAAATAGTATAAACAAGATGAAGTACGCTTGGTGAATTGATTTTCATCTTAGAATCTCTTTTCACTCTGGAGGCTAGGATAGCGTTTGTATGAATCTGCATCCTTTTTTTGTACCCATTGAAAGCAAAAATTCTAAAAAATTTAGTCGCGGAATTCCACGGCGTAAGGTTTCATTATTATTCCCTATTATTTCGCCATAGAAATTCATTTCTTTATGCCTTTAGGTCCCAAGCTTTGGTTTACTTCTGCACCCATAAAGAAAACTTTTCTGTAAGCTTGCGTAAGCCATGAATTAATAGGTACGTACAGGTGAAGATGAATTCATACTTGATCATCAAGAAAAAGATTTTATTTCGTTACCTGACTAGTTTAAATAAACTTACATCTCGCATCCCCTGAAGCGCTATCTCTGACCAACAGAAGGTGCGAGCACCTCTGGTTGGGGAACCTAGTTGATGCCAATTGCTGGCGTTTTATTAAAAGGCCATTGAAGCGTTTGTGTCGAGCATCTATGTTTTATTTGTTCGACTGTTTAACCCTTTCACTCCCGGTTGGGATAACAGAAAAGATTAGGTTCGCTTGCAGAACAAGTGATAAGAAATTCATTGCGCCACTGATGAAAGCGGGATCTAATTGGCTGAGAATTCACACAAGGCCGCAAGTAACTGGCGAAGCATGGGTCCTACGACGTCCCAAATGTAGGGTAGGTGCCAATTGCGCCCCAGAACTCCCACACAAAATCTGTGCGACGCATTATCCCAACGGGAGAGAAAGGGTTAAATAATATTCCCCTGTTTTTGCCCAACAGTTTCCGCTACTCACCACCATGAAAACGCCAGTCATTTTGACCCTTCTCCCATTAATGACTAGTATCGTTTTTTCGTGATATTAAAATGAACCAGTATCACTCATATGTATTATTGCATGCGATTGTAAGGCACTGCTCGTCATAGTCATACTCGTGTATAATTAGGAGAGCTTTTTTAGTACAGGCAACACTGTGAGGGAATCGACTCGGTCAAACATTACAAATTTGGCTCAATTTCTACCTTTTGGTGATGGTAGATTTATGAGTGATTACGCGGTCTCTCGTGTGTTTGTATTAGAATGTGTTGACGATAAAATGTCAAAATTACAAATTAATTTGTATTTCAACATTACTATATAGAACCCAATGATTGCGTCTGCAAATCATCCCGTTTTTGATGCGCCATGTAATCGCATCCTAGACCTGAATAATATTTTTGCGTTGAAGTTTATTCCTATTACTTATTGCTGCTAACAACTAATGAAAATTTAGTAAAATATATTGAACAATGTTTTTTCGCTGATGATGCGTTGTTACTGTAAGTGTTCAATAGCATTTATTTATTTATTTATTTATTTATTTATTTATTTATTTATACCACTGGTTTTTAACACCCTCGGATCACTAGATCTCTTTCTTAACTATATCAACCCGCACAGGTGTTTTATACTAAGGCTTGAGCCTTTAGCCATCCTATGTCCTAACCTGATCAGTGTCGTTGTGCCGTTAGCTGTATCGAAATGTCAACGAAGCCTCCACACATATTTTTCCGAAAGTCTAATAGATAGTTTCAATTAAAATCGCAGAATTTTTCACTTTAATCATGATCTCAAGGTCTTTTGATTTTGTTATTTGATGACATGTCAGGTTTCTAGTTGTAATCCGAACAGTCTAACTAATCAGTTTTTCGATTGTATATGCACCAATGGAAATTAACATTCATCTGAAGTGTTTTTGAAAAAATTAAGTTGTCTTACTTGCAGTGATCTGACATTTACTAAATGGTCGCTTGTTATGTTACAATTGATATGATCTTTATTTAGTTAACTAGAATGTGTAAGAAACTGAATGTTTGTAGGATTCACATTGAATGATCCCTTGAATTGAAGCCTCCCTTGAATGATCAAAATAGCGCCCACCCTGTATATATTGTCAATAGGTAAATTCTCCACGTTTACCTCATCAAATTTTATGGCGTGTTTGTGTAATCTCATTTGGTTTGCTAATATCTGTAATTTTCGCATAAATTTTTTCTGAATGTTTTTCAGACCGTACTGATGATGGGAGAATCACTAAACGTTTACATATTTTGATGCTTTTTTACCTGGAATAATGAAACCAAAGAAGTTAAGAGTTGTGACCATGGTTTTATTATTATTATTCTCATCAGACTACATTCCAAATCAGTTCGATTCGCATTTTATTTTAAAAGCCGTAGAAGTGACGGTCTAGGCGAAAATCTGCAGCTATGAAATTCTACGCTTCACACTAGTGAAATGAGAACTGTTTTGAAGTATACTTTAGTGCATCCTTTCGTTCATCGTCAAGGATTCTTAAATGGATATTCTTCATCTAGCCTTCGGGGTTCAACCTGGATAAATTTAAATTTAGTCTGTAAGTAGAAAGTGATCGTGAATTCTAAGCATGTGCGACTTAATTTGTATTTACCTTTGTTGATAATCAATTGCAAGCCACAAAATCATGGAAAAGCAGTGAATTTCAAAAGTCTAATTTTTCAGCAACAGAATTACGGTAGAGGAAGTTTGTAGAATCGGGTATGTGCTCGTGTGTACTCGTCTTTAAAGCACTCACTGTCAGGTGATAGTCTTCTATGACTGCTTCTGTGTAAAAAAGACTTGATAAGTTCTGAAAGTAATTTTAAACATTTGAGCATTGCGTCTACTCGCCGTTCTGTAGGACAGTTGATTAATTAGAATAATTTCCTGATTCACGAGCCTGTCGAATAGTCCTCCCGCCGTGGGGGTTTCTTCTTACTTTGATCTGGAAGCATTCACTTTAGTTTGTCCAAACTTTGCTTTTTATTTCCCATGAAAATCTTTTCTCGGTAAGTTCACTAAGGGCTTTCTTTCCGGTTAAGAATTAATCACTTTGACGAATCTTGTCTTCTTGCTTCACGAACTCGGACCGCATTAGTGCGTTGGTCTTTCTAGTCGGGAGCAGCGGAACACTTACGGATTCTCTTGCCACTCACTGCAAGCTGCTATCGTGCTCCTATTTTAGGATATAAATACATGAAAAACGGGGCTGTCTATTATTATATTATATTATTATATTGCGGGGCTGTCTATGCGGATCATAGGATAGGCAATAGGGTTAGGTTAGTTAGGTCTGTCCATCCAATGCTATGGGGATTAGCGACCTCAGGTGAGCACTGTTAGGTTTCCTCAGCTTTAGAGAGGTCTACGGGACTTTTGTCTTGCGTGCCCACTATGCTTCTTTCTGGGTATACATTTTTGGGGATATACTGTATTTTCAGTATTTTTTGGGTAACTTTGTTTCGAAAATGGTCGAGCTTCACTAACTAAAGTTTTTTTTTAATTAGAAGTACTTTCTATCGATTATCTGTGGAAATTTCTATTCGTTTTTGTTATTATGTATAATATTTGGTCTTTTTAAACCATCTTCTTTGAATTTTTATTTTATTGTTTAAAAACTATTAAGGGTAGGCACGCTTCCTACTATTTGTGTACTTAAGTTATAAAAAAAGGCTTTGATGTTTGAAAAAATTGTAAAACGTTACTTCATCTATTGTCATTGCTTGCTCTTCCCGTTACTTCATCTATTGCCATTGCTTGCTCTTCACGTTACTTCATCTATTGCCATTGCTTGCTCTTCCCGTTACTCATCTATTGTCATTGCTTGCTCTTCACGTTACTTCATCTAGTGTCATTGCTAGCTCTTCATCTTACTTCATCTATTGTCATTGCTTGATCTTCGATGGCATTAGACACCCACACTGAACCGCTGTTGTACCCTCGTAAAAATAGCACTGGGAATTTTGCTGACACCCTCAGCGTCTCTTAAGTCTATGACTTTCTCGACTCCCGATGGTTTCCTACTAGTGAATTTAGCACTACGAGGCAGAAGCAAGCACATTAAGTGCTGTATTTACTTCCTGATATATTTTAGTGAATTTATTCGTGTCTAAAATTGAATTACGTCAGAATAAAATAATTCACTCTGAAGTTGTAGCATTTCATTTTTCAATTATAATTCAGGGAACAAAAGTATTTTCCATAAAGTTTTCTCTTTAGTAAAGATGAACGGACTTCAATCATTTCATTACTTCTACCTTGCTAGGGTTTCTTGTAGATGTATTCTCTACTTTCATTTTGTGACAATTAGTGCTGTAGGGAGCACATTCAAGTTTTTCATGTGTCAGGTGCCTAGCATCGATTCGCTTGATTGCGAATTTCTTGAAAGAAAGATAAACTTTTATTTACCTCAATTCACGTATAGATCACATGATAAATCTCTGTTTTATAAGTTTTAAGCTAACCTCTCAAAATTATATACTGACGCATAGAGCGCGAAGAGATGGTTTTCTTTTTCGGGACACAAGAGGTAGTTCAAATGGTAATAAGAAACTTTTTGAACCATTTGTAACCCGAGTAAATGATAAATTCGTGGAACACGTGGTTTTTGAACAACAATATTACAGTTCAAAGGAGAAGGCTTAATTTCGATTGATTTAACTCCTGAAATTCGATCTAAAGTGCCACCCACAC
This sequence comes from Orchestia grillus, assembly GCA_014899125.1. Taxonomy (NCBI): domain Eukaryota; kingdom Metazoa; phylum Arthropoda; class Malacostraca; order Amphipoda; family Talitridae; genus Orchestia; species Orchestia grillus. Next base: position 15,744 of record VOMN01003968.1, read on the forward strand.
TGTTAGTCCGTTCTAAAACTTCCCAAAATGTGTTCTGAACGATATAGAAAAGTGTCTGAAATACATTTTCTCCAACTCAGTTTTTTCAGTGCCATCGATTAAAACTAGGAAACTATAAAAAATTCTGTATTTTAAGTGATTCGTGTTAAAAGTCTTGAAGAATTTCTGCCTTGACAAAATTGTAAACGAGATTGAAAATGACATGTATCGAGGTAAATATAAATTAGTGAAAATTAACTCGTTATTGAATAATGATCAAATATGGAAGTTCTTAATGTAATGTTTGTTGCAGTTGACGCGTCGAAGTGTGGTGATTGTTTGATTGTCGAGGCGATTGTTTGATTTTCAATATTTTCAATTTCTTAACCCTATCAGGTGTAAACGACTTCGAAGGAAATTTTCTGGTATCCAATTCTGATGCTTTAAAAGCTTCAGATGCGGCGAAAATTCCAAGTATTTAAGTTATATGTAATTAAACACTTTTATGTAGTAAATCGTTGTTACATGTATTCACTATATTTTGAATGTATTGTACACATCATGCACATATCCTATATAGCAGCCATTAAAAAGATTTTGAAGAGTATTTGGGATTGAATATGACGTTCTCTGAGAAGCGTCCATTTTTAGCCATGCACACTTCACTTCTCCAGCTGAAGCAGGGAAATTCTCTGAATGTGATGGGGCAGCAATCCCTAGCATGCTGCTGTTATTTCACCCTTAGGATAGGCAATAGGGTTACGTTAGCTAGGTTCGTCTATCGTATGCTAGAGCGACTGGCATTCACCGGAGAGCCCTGTTAGGTTACCTCAGCTATTGATATCCTTTTACGACTTCTTTCTTCCCATTTTGCTTCTTGCAATTCTCACACCTTCTTCTCTATCTCTTCAGCTGTTCTTCCTCATCGTTCTTAACTTACTGTTTCTATGAGCAGTGAATCCCGTGTGGGAACACACCGTGTGCGTACATTCACTGTTTTCTAGAATCGATACAAAATGATCTGTTCTCTTTCGAGGCGCCATGGGTGTGTCGAAAGCAATATCAAGGTGTTAGGTATAGTTTTGACTTTGAAGAAAAGTCGAATTTCGATTTATTTCAAGTTACGCTTTCACAATATGTTTTACAGTGCCTGCAGCGAAACAAAGCAGGCAGAAGAATTAGTGGAGCAAGATTCTTTTAGGTTTTCATTCGCAATTTCGGTATGGGTAAAAGTCGTTTCTTTATGAAAATTGAGGTATACTGCACTAACTGGGAATATCTGATGTGGGAATATCTAACTGTGGATTATTGCTGAATGCATCTGAATAGTAAGAAAATACATCTAATTTCTGAACGGGTATCGACTGCGGTAAGTGCATTCGCCGCCATACCTCGCCATTCGTGTTATGTAGTTCTTGTATAGCTGGAAATTCAGTATTTCTGGCAGGAATGGTGATTTCAGTACCATTCGAAACTGAATTCATGGCTTAACACAATCGCAGCCACCATGAAAGCTAGTTTTGCTGTCTCATGTTATTATAAATAAGTTTAATGAGAATTTAAATTCCAAATTTTCTTACAGACATAGATCTGTAAAGTTTAAGCTTTTGTACCCTATACATAATCTACAAAGACACACATGTTCAACAGAAGTAAGGGTGAGTGATGGTAATTAGCCAGCTAAATACCAGTCTAGCTGAACAGCAAAATACTAGTCGAGCTGAACAACAAAATACTATTCGGGCTAAAACCAGTTAAATACCAGTCGAGCTGAAACCAGTTAAATACCAGTCGAGCTGAAACCAGTTAAATACCAATCGAGCTGAAACCAGTTGAATACCAGTCGAGCTGAAACCAGCTAAATATCAGTTAGCGCACATGTGCGCTATGTGTGTGTCAGCGATCGTAATAACGGTCCTCGAAGTCTATTTTCTTTCTTCGAAATCTATTTCACTTTGCCTCCGAAGTGGGTCATATATGGTACACGCGATCACCTAACCTAATGTAACCAAAGCACTATCATGTATAAATACAAATTTTCGAGTTTTCGTCAAATTTGTGTTCATCAATCGAATAAGCTAGTTATGATTAGAAAGTAAATTAATAGAGTAACCAAATTTGTGAAACCAAAATCCTTCATTTTTGAATTCATAGTAGAGATATTTGACGGCATGTAATTTTACCTGTGTGGAGAATCGTTGTCAAAGTGTTAATGAACCCCTTTAACATGAAGAATCCATGAAAAATGGTATTGTTTTAAACTGTTAAAAAATGATAAAATAGCATTTACTCAAAAGTTTTCTTTTACATACAGGCTTTTAATGAAGGCTTAGTCATAGACAATCGATTTGACACTTCGATGGTAATTTTTTTCATCCCATTTTTAGAAATGAAGTTTTTCGTAGTGTAAATTAAGTTACATAAAATATCTCTTGGAAATTTTCACCTGAATCTAGCATTCCTTCACCTACAAAGTGTAACGAAAACTGAATATCAAAATCTGCTGGAAGAGATGGTAGATTACTAGCGCTGAACCCTTTCTTGCGATTTACTTTATCCAAACTTGGAAAACAAAAAAGTTAACACGTATTTACCATGGTTTTAGAATTGGTTGCTGAAAAATTAACACTTTTTGGTAGATAATGAAAAAATATGAGAGCAAATTCAATTTTTTTTATCTAACTCGTACTCGAATAAATTTTGACGTGTGCTAGTGTATATATATATATATATAAACCCGGCTATATATATATATATACTTAATCGAAGACAATGAATTATTGGATTTTTACTTATTCATGAAAAAGCCGTTCTTTTTTTTCTATATTTAATGTCAAAGTTTGTATCACAGTTTTTCGAACAATCTGTGTATGCAGCTTTACTAAGTATTGAATTTATTTGGTTATGTGTTGCTGTATAATATTTCTATTCAGTAAACGTGCCACTAAATGGGATGTGAAGCCGCTTTTTCATTTGTTCAAGTAGTTTTATCCCAGCATTAATAGATTAACCTTGCTGATTAGTAATTGAAAATAAAATTACGCAAAGTTGCTGATTGAGGTTGGAAAATTTGAAATTCAGCCGTACACGATATTGTTGCATAGGGACACACAAATCCTCTCCGAGTTTCACAAGGTCAATGAATCGCCGGGCTAGCCTGCAGTGCGATTGAAAAGTACAACGTCCTAGTAGAACGGTACGATTTGTGTTATCATTTTAAGTGAAAATTGCTGAGTGATGCTCATTCTTCAGTCTCTGTTGATGGCGTTCGCATAATAATCGCTTAACATACTCTTATGTAGTTTAAACCATGCAGTAACCTCAGACCTGTTTACGTTTTCTTGAGCATAAGATGCAGAGTGTATTGAACTTGGACAAATGATATGTTCTGGAAAGAAGCAAAAAGAATGCGTTTGAGTGTTTATTTCTGCTATGAAAAATCTTGTAAGCAAGTTTGGCAATTGACTTTCGCCATCAACTTATGCCTGCAGTGAAGTCAGACTCGCTATTTCATGGAAACGATCTGACAACAGCTACCAAGGCATAATGACGCTTCCTGACATTCTAGTGATGAGTTCACGAATATCATCTTCAGGGATTTCTTGGCAGGTTTCATGCAATAACCCTAAAAGTTCGGACTTCGAAGATGGCTTCTTGTTCTTTTTGCGGAGTTTTCGGTCTAATATACTCTGGTGTTCAATAGGGTTCATATCCGGGGACTGATTTAGCCATTGAAGTTTCTTGTTCCCATTTTGACTCAACCAATGTTGTGTTGCTTTAGCGGTGTGACGTGACACATAAATAGGGAGTCAACTTTACTCGTTCTACCATTTGAAAATATCGGAAGAAGCCATTTGGCTGAATTGATGTTTCCTTATAACTACATAAGCTTAGATCGACCATCATTCCAAATTGCACCCCATTCCAATACTGACGAGCCCCCATGTTTCACTGTTGGCTGTAGTCTTTTCAAATCAAACTCTTGAATGCAGAATCTCCATACCCATACTCTTCTACTGTAAAAAATTAATGCGAATTGTGATTCATTAAAGAAAATGACAGTACTCCAAAAATTCATAAGTCGGTCCACCATCTCTTGAGCCCAATCATTTCTGCGCTTGATATTGGCTGGACGGCGCAGTGGTTTTCTTCATGCAGCTCTGGAATAGTAGCCCAGCTTGTGGAAATACCTGACAGCTGTTCTGGCACTGGCATCAGCTTGTGTTGCTACGTCAAAGGCCTTGTCACGTGGCTCCTGTTGGACATTTGTTCGGCCGAGACGCAAGGTTCTTTCAGAAGGCCCGGGACAACCTGAATAAAATTTAGTGCGCTCCTCGCCCTCTCTGGTGAACTATACAATCATTCTGTTGACAGTAGAAAGGGGTATTGAAAAATTTTAAAATATTTTGCGTTGACTAACACCACCGTCATGACGACCCACGATACGACCTCGCTGAAATTCGGATAGGTTTAGTGCTCCTTTGGTTCGGGGCGTGCTTCACTTCTCTTGTATGTATTCTGAAACACGAAGGGTAGGTAAATGTAACATTTTTTTAACTTTAAATAACCTAGACATGAAATGAGAGCGGAAATGCATTTTCTTTGTTGTCTATTCAATTTTGTTATGTTTGTGTTCTAGTCTGAGAAAGTATCGACAGATTTTAGTTTAGTAACTATAGTTAATATACCTGAAAAATCAATACAAATCCTGATCGCCTTTGTCGGGTAGAAATCTTTCTTTTGTACTGGCAGACCAAGAAACATCATCCAAAAATAAGCTTGTTTCAGAGCACAAACATGCCTGCATTCATTCTCCTTTCCTGCCTCCAGGATTTTAATTGCGTTTATTTATTAAGCAAAAACAGCTTCAACAGTCGGAGCCTATCAAAAATCATGATACTTTAAAAACTTTAAATTTTGAAATTTCAGTCTAAATAGGCTGCAGTGGCGCCTAACTGGTGAAGGAACACGTGAAGGGTAGATCACAACGCCAGAGGTTTCTTTCATAATTATAGACTCAATATAATTCAAAATATAAAGTCTATGATCTCTTGAAACCAGCTATGATGGCTCAGCGTTAGATAGTTTGACTTATCTCACACCTAGTAATCTTCAAGATCCTTGGCTCACACACACCATGACAGTGACTGTCGGCACAAGAACTGCTAGGTACAAGTAGTTCTCGATATACGGGGCGCGGCACGATTACCTGGCACAAGCGTTGCTTGGTACAAGTAGTTCTCGATGTACGGGGCGCGGCACCATTATCTGGCACAAGCGTTGCTTGGTACAAGTAGTTCTCGATATACGGGGCGCGGAGCAATTATCTGGCACAAGCGTTGACTTGATAACTGCGAAGAAAATTCAAGAACTTACGAAGGTATTTTTAAGAGGAGACAAAATAAAGGAAAACTTCATTATGCATACGTTTACAAAACAAATGAACTTATATTCATTATTAACTAATTTTGTTTTTATTAAACCAACAAATATGTCAGATTATTTTGATTCACCCTGAATGACTTTATTTGTGTTCGAAATTCTATTCAAAACATGGGCGTCCAGCGCACATATTTTGAATGCATGGAACTAATAACTCCGAATAGCAATCAAAAGTTGGGTAGAACAATTACGACATCGAAGACAACCTGTAAAGAGCCGTGGTGGCGCCACTATGACTGGCTGAGGACCACGTGGGGTGTGTGTGACGTCATCATCTGTAGGGTGGCTGGGCGGTTTGTGCCAGGGGTGGCAGTCGTAGTGTGGGACTTCTGCCAACACTGGGAGGAAATAACCACCCAGCACCAGCCAAGTCCCTTATTTAGTTTGTTCTTGACCCTCAATTTAGCCTCCACGTGGTGCGACCTCTTGCGGATGTATTGCTGAGCAACAGGGAAGCCTAGCACCATTTGTCTGCAGCACCGAGAGAATATGCGCGATAGCGGCGCAATTTTGAAGCTTGGTTAGGCGGTTTGAGCTCACGAGTGGGTGTTTGAGTTTGCAAAATTAGTATTTATTTTCTTACATCCTTGCATTTTTACTTCTATTTGTGAATTTAACCGAAAACTTGCTGTTCATTGTACCCCCTAACGTTTTAGTTTTCCTGTTTTTCAGAAGGGGAGAGAATTTTTGTGATCTTATTTGTGCAACAGTTAATCATAATACTGGCTCCAATGATGTTTAAATTGTCGGTTTTCTTCCGTACTGAACACCTTCTTTCGATGTTTAGCTGCTTTTTTAAATTTTTAGCTTTTTATTTTTTAACATCATAGCTACTAGCGTGTAAAGTTATTTGTCTGCTCTTCTTGGTGTGATATTGAAACTAATTTCTTTTAAGTATCTTGCTGCGTGCTATGAGACGGATCGCATTGGACAGGTTAATAAACTCTGCTGCGTGCTTTACTTATTTCGAAGTGTCAGAAGCTTCGTTGGGTTGTTGAAATAAGTATTTTCTTCCTACTTGTCATCCTCACGAAGGCGCGAATGCGATACATTCAGGAATAGCTCATAATATATTTTCCTTGCTCTTCACGTTCGGTGAGGTAAAGCCAAAAGGCAAAAATATTCATTTAAAATTTATCCTGAAAATTCCGTTACAGTTTATTTCAAAATAACGTAGATAGATTAAATGCGAAGATTCATTGACAAGAAAACTTCAAAGTTTCTTAGTTCATCGCTCATTGATAAGTGACCAACATGCTACGCTGGTGATCGCGCGTGCATACTTACCTTGTGCTCGGCTCACGTGAGTCAAAACTTCAAAAAAGTCACTTCAGATGAAATAGTTTAGGTGTACTGGGAATAGAATTTTGTGAACTGAGTGGCTCATACGCTACTGGCCTGTAGATATGAAGATGATGTTTGAGGTTGTTCCTTACTGTTCGTTTATGACAGTGCTAAAATAAAATTCAAGTGTACCTCTTCATAATTAACTCCTAGTTTTAGCCAAATTTTCTTCACGGTGTGGACCCGAGTATGAATGTTTAGCGGAAGAGAATGATAATTATTAATCTTCTCTTTTAAAGTACGTTTAGCCTGTGAGTTTTACAAGGTGTTAACCTACCCTTTGTGTATAGTACGCCAATGACAGACAATCTAAGGCGCATGACCTGGGTTTGATTTTTTTGGTTTTGAGTTACCGATCATAGCAGACGTTTCAATAGTAACCATGTAACTAGAACGAAAATGCATTTCTTTATGAATACTGTTCCAGATGGAACTTGACAATCGTACTTGCACCAGTTCATTTATTTTGCTTCATTTAGGTGTCAGGAAAATTTATGATGTTTTCGAGTTCAGTTCTAGTTATTCGTAAGGATACCTTAAAAGTGCACTGAAGAAGTGATAGTTATTGACAGTAGCCCTCTGCATCAGATGAAAACAGAATATTGTTAATGGAAAACATTTATTATTCTCTTCAATACCTAATTGGTGAGCGTGTTTGACTGTCCCATGCTAATTTATGTGCTCCTATCTGATGCTTATACATATGCACGAGTACTTTGGGTTGAACTAAAGCTTGTACAGCTCTACTGACGAATAATATATTATGCTCTCCTATCGAATAGCTACACTGCAATAATTATAATTGGATGACTGCATTACAAATACCGAGACAGAATACACTCTTTACGTAATACATTTATCAATAGAGTGTATTGCCAACGGATTCGAGTTTGTGCTGGAGTTCGGTGCAGTGGACCTGAACCAGAGCTTGTGCTGGAGTTCGGTGCAGCGGACCTGAACCAGAGCTTGTGCCGGAGTTCGGTGCTGCAGAACTGAACCAGAGCTTGTGCTGTAGTTCGGTGCAGTGGACCTGAACCAGAGCTTGTGCTGGAGTTCGGTACAGTGGACCTGAACCAGAGCTTGTGCTGGAGTTCGGTGCAGCGGACCTGAACCAGAGCTTGTGCTGGAGTTCGGTGCAGCGGACCTGAACCAGAGCTTGTGCTGGAGTTCGGTGCTGCGGAACTGAACCAAAGCTTGTCCGCAGGTTGCGTGGTCGTAGAGCCACTGATTGCAGCTCTTTGGAATAGCACCACTTTGGACATGTAAAAATTTCAGAACTTTTTATTCTGTAACTTTATCCTTCTCACAAAACGGCTATTCTCTGGATATTGACGGCAAAATGCCGTAGTACGCTATTTCTCTTTTCTTCTTACTGGCTTCAATGAAGAACCTGTTAATCTCCTAATTATGAGGTACACCGCGTCTAAGTTACAATGCATTGCATTCAAAGGATTTTCTATTCTATTTCTCTCGGTACTACCTGTGATCATTTTGTGTGCAGCTTTGAGACGCGTCTGCAGGGCGAGCGATGGGTAGCGAGCAAAGTCGAGAAGCTTTGCAGGGCGCGGCGGGAGCTGCCCGACCCCCGTCTGGTGCTCCAGCTCGTGCCAGCCGAGGGAACACTGCTCCTCCTTTGTCTGCGGCCCAGTCAGGTGCGTGCGACTTGAACTTTCCTGTCTTATAATTGCATGCTAAGCGGTTCATATGATTCATTCGACACATTTTCTTAATCTAATCACTAAGACACAGTGATATACTTCAAATAAAATATATGCATGTAATTTTGTTGTTATTTTCATTTTTCTGTGTGACCATGCAACACCATCGTCTTATACTTGAAGAAAATTTGGGTGACATTGATTGGCGATAGAATGTTTTTGGAATAAACTGGATCAATGTCATGTTATATTTTATCTCATTCGAGTCTAATTGAGGCATTCGGTAATAGTGGCATAAATTTGCATGTTTTTAATATGCTGCATTTATTTTCAACTTTAACTACAATCTTTATTGTACTGCTAGTTCATACTAATCACCGAGGACAACCTGATCGTATATTCTTAGCACTGCAAGCCCCTCCCGGTATTGAATATTATGGTAAAATTTCTCAATTTATATTGGGGAAAATATCCAATATTTACTGTCCTTCCTTTTGACGAGGCAAATGAAGAATAAGATAACCAAACTTATTGAAGTATTGAAGTCAAGCGGTTGTCTCGGGCCCGCGGTCTCGCGATTGGAATTTGAGTGTAGTGAAGAAATTATTCTCATTCATATCTATGTGAGGAAAAAGCGCCAAAAATTAATTCGTGCGCATGAGTTATTGACTTCGCTCTCGGAGTTTTCTCCTTTTGCGTATTCTCGTGATGTATTTTTTTCCAATTTAGTTTTTTCGCTGTTAGAAAATGGAAAAATTGTGTGTTTTTTCGTTTGAATTTAGTATATTATAGCAGTCGCTACATGCTATGCTGGTTACTTTATGCCAGTACCTGTCATTTACAAATGCGCATGTACGAACTTCCATAATTTCTTTACCCATACATGTAAAAGCGTTTCATTAAATCGAAATATTCTAAATTCAATCGGTACAGCAATCATGGCTCATTGTACGGCAGTTCAATGCTAGAGGTTTCACTAGCGGCGATGCCATCATTCGATCATGAAATTAGCGTTTACTTCACTTCATCGTTTATTTCAAGTCTTGAAGTACTTTAATAACTATTTGCACCAGTGCGATTAGTTTTACCATCATTCTACAAGAGAACTTTTGCGGGTGTGGCCAGGCGGGGGCAGCCTCGACCGGTCGGTGAGCAGCTCTCCTCGGCCCTCCATCTGCTCGGACGCCGACCTCCCCTACATCTCGTACACAGTCAACCGCCCCATCGGAGGTGCGCGCCTCGGCAACCATTTCTACCGTTAACTTTAGATTTACCAATTTATTTCTTCAATTATTGATATATCGACAAGACAGTCGTCCACATTTTATATGGTTGTGTGCTTATTCATCTTATTTTTCTACAAAATAAGAATTTAGTAATGAAATGTATTATTTCTACTGTCTATTATTCTTGACAGTGGTCCTTATAGGGATACGCGAAGCGAAAGGGCTTCAGTTACGCTATCATTGATGCTTTGAGAGTTTAACTTGAACTCTCATTAGAATGAAACTAACGTATCTAGCACACTCGTGTCTCACGGTGTCTGCTATGTTATTTTTAACACGTTGACTCCGATTCTCCACACAGGTAAAACTACATGCCAACAAATATCTCTTCTGTGAATTTGAAAATGAAGGATTTTGGTTTCACAAATTCGGTTACTCTATTAATTTTCTTTTTAATCAGAACTAGCTTATTCGATTGATGAACACAAATTTGAAGAAAACTCGAAAATTTGTATTATACATGATAGTGCTTTGGTTACATTAGGTTAGGTTAGATGATCGCGTGTACCATATATGACCCACTCCGGAGTCAACGTGTTAAATCTATTAACTTTGGTTAAGAAAATATTGAGTGTAGTGGGCAAACTGCTAGCTACAAGAATTATATAAGAGTGTTCCGCCTGTCTAAGGTGCAGTTGCTCATTCATTTCTGAGTTAGTAGTTAATTAAAGAGTTAAAATCGTTCGATCTTTCGCGGCACTTGCAGACTCGCCGAAGCACAGCGGCCGAGCTGGGGGGATGCGGGGAGCTCTACGGCGGTCTGGCTCCCACCGGCGCCTCTCCCGCCGCACCTCGTCGCTTAGCGGCGGGACGGGAGTGGCGGGACGCCCCAGCGAAGTGGTGGTGGTGAGGGAGGCACCCACCAACTCGCAGCAAGACGCCGACCTTGCCAGGCTCCAGGTCAGGCCAATTTCTCTATGTTTTGATGCTTTTCTTGCCTATTGAACACTTTCCCTGCCACGTCAGCCGCCGATGGCTCATTTTATCCCTAGAAAAAATAGCATCGTCACTATGAAAGTGTTCAGCAGTCTCTCTTAAATTTAGTAATTGCTTTGACTTAGATCGTCATGAAAGGGAAGAGACACGCAATAAATTACGATCAGTATGATGTGAATTTGGTGTAATATTGCTTGTCAAATTAAAACATTCAAGCACAATCCTTTGTCGGACGGGACAATATTTAAGCACTCTTTCTTCAGAAATATTTAACAGTCGAGCAACGACTTCATTTAGAAGTTACCGGGAAGAAAGACCTCTGCTGTGCAATTAATTACATTACTCTCTCAGTCAAAGCAACGACTCACTTTGTGTGGCAAAGGATCACAAAATACTGAGTACGATGTAGTATAGATAGTTGTATGCAAATTTTCTTGTCTCGACCTATGGATATCCTAGTGGACCTGGAGCTCTACCGGTATTTGTTTTTTCCGTAAGGTTGGAAAATACTTTTGGTGAGATTGATTTCGGTGCTTACTGTTTGTTCGAGTCGCAGAGTATGTACGATAGTGCCTCTAGTGCGCGTATAAGGTGCTTGCTTCACTTAACTTGACGGGCTGATTTTGCGCGCGAGTTGTAATCTTTTGTGCTTTTTTCCTTCCTTATTATTTCATCACAGCATTTGTTGGCTCTAGACCTTGGATTTATATCAAGAGAAATGAAGAAACACGTAACTAAATGTTGCGTGAGGTGTAAAATAAAGGCTATTAGTGCGCTCGAGCTCAAAAAAATATACGTAACAGATAGAGCTAATGTTTGCCCTGAATATTCCTCACAGCTCACTCGGGTAAGATTGAAGGAACCATCACATGGAGTTTAGTTCAGATGTTTGAAAACGTAGTTTCTCATCGCAAAACGTTCTTTGATACGTGTTTCATAACACATCAGAATTTGAAAACTATACCTGCAAAACTGACTGTGCTGTAGGTGAAGAAATAGAAAAAAATTCCTCGAATAGATTTCGTAGCGAGAAAACGTAACCATGTAATGAAAGTAATTGAAAGGGCTATGAGAATCATCTTGTTTCCGTACAATTCAATTTTAATGAAATATACAGCTTTCGAGCGTATACGCCACTCATCGTTAATAGAAAATTCTGAAAAGAAAAACATAAATTTTACGTAGAACAGTCCAGTACAATATTCTCAAAATATGACAAAAGAATAAACTTATAAACCAACCTGCTACATTAATAAGCTAAAGTATTTCGAGTGATATCAAGCTGCTATGATCATTGAGCGTCAGATTGTCGAAATGAATCAAAATACTCTCCAGTGTCCTTAAATCGGTGGTGGTGGAAGATGCTGTTACTTAGAAGTTTGCTCTAAGTATGGGATGGTTAGTTTCTACTGCATGATTTCTAATGTTACTATTAGGTGGTGAAGCTAGAGATTTTCCAGTGCGATAGGATATCCCTTTACGCTCAGGAACGCGTGTGTGCAGATGACGTTTAGTCTCTCCACAGTAGGTGGCATCACACTGGTCACACGAGTACCAATACACAACGTTGGTGCTCATGAAGGAGTAGGGATACGATTAGAGTAGGAATACGATTAGAGTAGGAATACGATTAGAGTAGGAATACGATTAGAGTAGGAATACGATCCTTTAGCTGGAAGGAACGGTCAATAGTGAGGTTATTGCGATAATTGGTTTTAATTGTTACGTGAGGAAAATGTTCTTGAAATTATACTATTTATTTTCTGCATGACTTTCAGGTTTATATCTGATCTTCCGTATGAAATTGAGCAGAAAATTAGTTTCTTGGGTATGGTAGCGTAATCATGTCGAGTACTAAATGCGAGGTCAAGGCATCTCTTGAAACAGGCTTCAATTAAAGGCAATGGAAATTTGTTAATACTAAACTATCCTCGCAGAAACACCAATTCAGAAGTAAAAGTTCTCTAGTTTGAACACAGTTTAAAAGCCCTATCAGTTAAACATCTAATTGCGCTGATTTTGTTCGGAAAAGTAATTGCACTATTAAATTTTATTCCCAACTTTGTAAATGTAGCCCTTCAGGGGGCGTAGAGTAGACCGTAAGCCATAAGGTTAGGTTAGTTAGGCTTGTCTTCCTAAGCTATGGGGAGTAACGACTGTTAGGTCCCTACCATACTAAAGTACCATTCAAGTCCATACTACATGGTCCCTACCCTATCGGTGCGAGATAGTCTAAGTTACTGAAGCGCTGCTAGCCTTACTACTACTACTACTACTAGAACTACTCCTATACTATCACCACTTGTAAATCTAGGTTCACGGTAAATGCGCGTTGAAAACCCTTGATCCTGTTTTTTACCCTTAAAAAATATCCCTTCGATAAAGTTACGATTTTTTTTTACCAGCAAATGATCTATTATTACCTAATCAAAACAATTCAAAATGCCGTTCAAATTAATTTCTATTATATTTCCCATTACATCAATTTAAGTATTAAAGGCATATTAGAATTAAGAGTATTATGTCAACTTTCTACATATGGCCTCAGCGAATAAGATTCGTCGCACCTGTCCAAAGAATATACCCAAACTCGTATTTTCGAATTATGATATGCCAACATTTGAGAAAATATCGGTAAAGCATTTGAACTTGAGGTATTTTTGTTTAGGTATATTCTTGATAGAACAGTGAACATGAATTATAATATCCCCGGGGCAAAAAATAAGTCACCTACTACTAAAGTGGTGTAGAACCTCTACGAGCAGGAATAATGGCGGCAACTCTGTGTGGTATTGAGTCTACAAGTGTCCTAATGTACACCCGGCCGATTATAAGTTACTCTTGCATCAACTGGTCTCGTAGTACGGCCGAAGTACGTGTTCGAACTTTTCGACGTCTAACTTGTCGTTCTAGGTAGTCCTACAATTTTTTCATTGGGTTCATGTCTAGGGAATTAGGTAACCGATTTAAATGCCTGACATATCCTCAGTGACTGTCGGGCCAATTAATGACAGTTCTATCTAGATTTACCCGTCAGTTGTTATCCTCAAAGATCAACACAGCGACATGTCTTTTATCCATCAGATATTGTGTAAATGGCAAATTTTGGTTTTATAGCAGCTCAGTGTGACCATGCTGGTTCGATTTCACGGATACCTCAGCTAAAGGACTCACTTCTGTGAGTTGAAGCAGCTCTGAACATGGCACAACCTTCTCCTCCTTGTATCGCCCAGAGTTCGAAAAACAATAGCTGACTAAATTTTTGTCCTGCGAGCTTCTTTTGGGTTTTGTCCCCACTCCCGCCCAAACTTGTAAGCGATCATTTATCACCGTTATTTCTAATTTTTAGACGCTTGTTTTTGTTTATAGCCACAAATTGGATTAAGTTTAAAATCCTTGCTCGATTGAATTTTCTACTAACGCGTGAGTGCGTGAATTAACTCAGTTGAAACCATCCGAGGGTAGAATATTGAGACATCATCTCGAAAGTAAAAAGATGCTTAAAGGCTGGAAAATACGAAGTTATTCTTTTTAAGGAAATAAGGAAATTGGAGTCGTGCAGACGCCTACGGGCACGTTGCGGCGCTGGCTGTTTGCGGCGCTGCAGCTGCCAGCGTGGTAAGCGCTTCATGTTTGGGTGTGGCACCTGGGCATATTTTAAACAACTTGTTCCACATCTTTACAATAACTTGCAACACGGCTACGTTGATATGGATGCAATACGGATAAAATATGTTTTGGAAAGGTACTATGATGTTTTTACTATATTTACGCAATCTGTACTTGTAGTTTTTGCTGCTGAATTTGTTCTTTCTCGTAAGTGTTAGGAGCCTGAAGTATAAATTACCAAAGTGGCGTGCGTCAGTTTCGGCCGATATTTTTAATTTAGGTGGATATTTCATTTCTTTCAATCCTGTGATCCTGATCGCTCCCCAATGTTGTCGATGCTACTTTTATAGTTGAACTAAGAGAACTCGAATATTTGTCTTCATGTTATGCTGAGAATGTCCGTGATATCCATTATCCTGACTACATATTAGCAAAGATATTGGCAGAGTGTTACCGTTGATCATTACGCAATATAGATTACTACAGAGCAGTCATTAGGTGACCACCGTTATGTTCAATTATTCTGTTATTGCCTTGGCTGCCATGTAGGGATAGCGGATAGCAATGGACTAACAACTATGTCTTATTTCTGCCATTATGTAGTGGAAACTCGTGTATAAATGTGGACCGAGTAGTGCACTGTCATAAAAAGATAATTGAAGGTGTATTTACTATAATAGAATCAATGTATTAAGTTAAGTACAAAATGCTGGCTTATGCTGAACTACATTAGTCAAAGAAAATGCCTCGACTTTCACTAAAGCCTTAGCGAATGTTTTATCAATATGCGTCAGTTTCTTCCAATTCGGATGGTCTCGTCTCGGAGTTCTCACGCTGACCAAATGCTTGGGAAGAGGTTAGAGGCGAGTGGACTGGGAACTTTCTATGTTCTGAGACCACATCCTCAATGAAAATGAGCTCCTCCTAATGAGTTTGGGACAACTGACCTACTCTATGAATTAGTATATGGAATTCTGTGGTCTAAACTTCTAGACTAGACCATAAATAAACCTATTTCATCTGAACTGAAGCTGATCTCGCCGTTCCTGCCGATCATGCGAGGCGCCCTGACGGCCCCAGCGGCGCGGGACCCCGAGGTGTTGGAGCGCATCAGTCCAGCCCACCTAAGCGGCCTGTGCAGGGCCTACCAGGCGCACCTGCACGCGGCCGCTGCCACCACCGCGGCAACGCAGGACGACATCACCGCTGCCGTCAAACAGGTAGAGGTTTTCTGTGTTTGTGTTTCCACTGAAATGTTTCGCGCTCACCTTCTCTCACTGCAAAGTTCTGCCGCTCTCCTCGAACGAAACACTGTTCAAGCCAAGTTCATAACCCTCGAAGCCATGGTGTGACTTCCAAGTTGAACTAAATTTATATATATGGTTTCTTTCGTATTACTTTCACGGGCTTCAATTCACCTGTCAACATCTGGTAACGATCGTGACCCGTAAGCATCTGTGTCTGTTAACCTGTTCATATTTTTTATTCAAACACGCCAACACCCAACAAAAATAAGTTTAGCATTAATACTCACGCAACAACCACCCGTTGTTACGTGAAATTAATTCAGGACATAAAGGGTTAGATAACTGTGCGAAGCGTTTCCGATTTCAATGAAGAAATCAGGAGAAATATCGAGTGAGTATAATTCCTTGTTTTTTATCCTCAGTCTCAAATATGTAGTTCTGTGCATTAGTAGATAAGGTAAAATGGAGTTCCTCGGCCGTAAGTCGTGTGGAGAACAATGAAATAGTCGCCATGTCAATCGGTCTGACCTTAATTTAATTGTTTTATATATGAAGCCAGAGGGAATCAAAACTGTCCCTAAAGAGCACAGTAAAACGTGCCTCCGTGCTGTTGTTTTTTAGAAGAAACAAAAGCCTGCTTTTTAATCAGGAACTTTGAGCTGTGACGACAGATATCTTGACGCTCATGTGGTGTGAAGAAAAAATTATGATGAATGTTATTTAATTAGTATAACTGAAAATAGGATAACGTTATTGATTTGTGTTGTCAGTATTTTTTTTCTCGAACGAATGTGAAATTTCGGATGAGACGGTGAAATAAACGGATAAATTTGTATACATTGATCGAGAAAACTTGTGATCATTATTACTATAAATATACCAAGTTTGGCCTAACGATTTCAGAGACACGTTCGCCCCATGATGTCATCTTAAGCTCTCATCTACTCTCAGAACTCTAGTGAGTTTTGTTGCACTCTAGCTCTAGTTTTGTGCCGGGTCCGGCATGTTGAGCTCGCCAAACTGCAGAGCACAGCTGTGTGCGGTGTAGAGCTACACGACAATAAACGACATCGTGGAAATAAACTGAAAATGACATGAATATATCTGAGCATTTGTTTGGATTTATGACTCTGTCATAATGCAAGCACTCATATTTGGATTTATGACTCTGTCATAATGCAAGCACTCATATTGAATTTATTTGGTGAGCGGGTCGAAAATTTGATTTTTATTAGTAAGAAACTGATAAGAAAGTGCAATTATTGTGATAAAAATGCAAGCTGTCAAGTGCTTACACTTTCTTCTCAACCAATTTGCTATAATAAATTATGGTTAAAAGTGTTATTCGATACAATTCCCACTTCAAAATTTTACAATAAGCCAAAGTAAAATTAATAGATTCCTTAAATATATGACTAGACTGAAAATTTTTAGCCACTAGTAATACGTTCTGTATTGGAGTTTTGACTTTGATTTGTGCATCGAGCTTCTATATTGGATTTAGGAAACCGGCAATGCACTTCTGGAAGCAAATAGAAATTGTGAATCATATGACAGCTCGTTTTTTAATACTTTACTGCGATGATAATTATCTTAGAAGCAAAACAACCCACTGGTGAAAAGTATCGCAGTCAACATGTGTAAGATGGCGAGAGATCGTATTCTGTTTCTTAGAAAAAAATAATGTCGATAAGAATGTTGTCTAGATTTACTCCGACTAAACACGAGGCTAAAGGCACGTTATGAGAATTGTTGTGCGTATTGCACCTCATAACAACAGCACAAATTATGTGCTGTTAATTATTAAATAAAATTTAATCATGTTCCATAATGCCTACGTGCGCTTTTGATAACGATTTTGTTATCTATCTCTTCTTCTTACGTGCGAAGGAATTCAAATTTGCTGCATATCTTGACCTACTTTAATGCATGTTTAAATCTGATTATAACTAATATCAATTGAGACATTCTTCTCATGAATAATTATTCCCTTGATTTTTGAGGATGACATTGATTTCTATTTACACACTTTTGCTGTTCTATAATTTTTCACGAATACTGGTGGAGTAGCAATCGTTGGTCAAAATATCTCATTTTTTCAAATAGTTTAATAGAATTCATTCGAAAAAATATAGCTGCATCGTCAGCCTCCCGTTCCCCACTTAAAATTTCCAATTTTGGCGTTCGTATCAGGTTGAAGCCACGCTGGCGACGGTGGTGTCGATATTGACAGAGCGGCAGCGCGCCTTCGCACGGCACGCCGAGCACCTGAGTCACGTGGGAGAGCTGAGTCACTCACTCACCACATGCCACGCCAACCTCAATACTCTCATCGAGACACTGGACACACTGAATAACCTCCTGCCTATACCTGACCGCCTCGAGCCTTTTGTCTGGACCACTGGGTAGTGAATTAATATAAAAACTATAACCTTACGGAACGCTGTTTTTGGAACGCTCTACTTGACATGATATCAGCACTACCATGTTTATCAGAAACGCCAATTATGTCCATAAAATCTTTCGGCAATGTTTCCTAAGCACAAATTTTGATGCTAGTATATTGAACGTCCTTGGCGCTACTCCAGCCTCCCGACGTCCGCAAAACATGCAGAGTATTCGCCTGCTTCGTCTCATAACTTCGTGCATCTTTTGTTTGTGAAATCTATTCCGGGGTCACTGAAGGTTTAATTTTTCCATTTATTAAGGGGGCATTACATAAAATGTCGGGGCAGTGTATGAAAAGTTGTAGATAAATTAAAAGGTAAAATATTGGTATGTGTGGCAAATTGAGCTGAAAAAATTATTTCTAAGTGAAATCTGGGCTCACGAATGTAAGATTGTACCAAGTCCCACGGCNAAGGTAAAATATTGGTATGTGTGGCAAATTGAGCTGAAAAAATTATTTCTGAGTGAAATCTGGGCTCACGAATGTAAGATTGTACCAAGTCCCACGGCTGAACGCGGCCACTTTTGAGATCTCATCTAAATTTAGGACTCAACAGGCTTCTACGGGATCGTTAAGTACAACTCAGTATTGATAAGGTTCTGGTGAGTACGAAAGCATGCATATTTTCATTACTTTTGAAGACCTCATGCACTGCATTAGGCAGAGAGATGGAAATTTTGCCCCTGTCACCTTGGAGGCATGCTATTCAACGGCTGTGCACTAACTAAAGTACACTTCGACTAAGAAGAGCAAGTTTGTATTCCCAACCTGTATTTTAGCTCCCCTGGACATAATAAGCTATATTTTAGCGCTACTGCTTCAATTTCAGAGTCAAAAAATTGTTCTCTGTATACTATAGTGGTGATGTGTGCTTGTATATGGAATAGGTTGCGGCAATACTCTTGTCTGTCTTCGTCGTGAAATAAGATAATAATGTTGTGAACCAGGGTTCGCTCAATAATTCCTGTTGTAATCCTGCGAATAATGTTTCCATTAATCTGTTAACTCCAAAAGGATTTTTAGCTTGTTCACGATATGAGGTCATCTTCATTCAGAAGAGACGCAGACCATTGCTTACTGTCTTTGAGGCTGACGGTTCCTTTGAAAATAAAGTTAAATCTTTATGGAACTCTTTGCATGATGGAAGTGGCTCACAGTATTGCTCATATTCTAACTAATGTGGAAACAACGGATGGTGATCAGTGAAGTGATTACGATTCCGTACAAATGGTGGTTTTGACTTCTACCATAACCGACATTCTGATTCGGACTCTAACTTGACCAGATGAGAAAGGTGGCTGATATAACATACGATTGTTAAAAATTGAAAATCCGAGTTTTATCCCAGAAACACTGTCGGTCAGATCAAATAAAGTCAAGCCACCGAATTAACTGCTTTCAGTACAAGTCGCCTACTTTAAATCGCACGATGATGTAATGCCGCAGACTAGTGTCGCGTTGCGCGAACGCCTGCGGTCTTCTACTACAACTGTACTGCCGAGCTAAGTTTCATAGTTCCCAAAAAGCAGGTACTATACTGTTCTTGCCAAATTTTCATCCAAAAGGCAAATTTTCTCCGTATTTGGTGGTAGAATAGAAATTATATCATACCAACTGTTCTAATTTTCGTCGAATGTCTGCGAATGAAATTACAAGTATCAATGTACTGTATTTCTAAGTACGATAGTTAGTTTTCTTTAATTTAAAGCTTATGAAGTTGGCTGGGACAATTCCTGTTGCATCCCTTCATTATTATTGCCATTTTCATTTTAAAGTTTACTCTTCCTAGACGCAGTTATTGGTAAATCTTGATGTGAAATGTGCTAGGTATGTAAAATTTCACGTTCAACTTGTCAGGATTTTCATGCTAGTCAATTCTACGTCCGACACATAAGCTCTCTTCTCAGTCAGGTGTGTCTGGTGAGGCGTAAGATGGAGCTAATCTGCGTGGAGAATTCGAAAGCCAAAGAACAATTCATGTTTATAGCCTAGGAAATTTTCAACACTTCATTTTTGACTTAAAGAATACTCACGAAGTTCAGGCTAGAGGACGGCTTATGTTGTGTATGCATGTATGCGCTGTTATTGATACAGCTCCAGCTCTTAATTATTCTAGTTCTGGTTGTTTTAAGAGATACTAATGCATTCTCC
The DNA here is from genome assembly GCA_014899125.1 of Orchestia grillus. Taxonomy (NCBI): domain Eukaryota; kingdom Metazoa; phylum Arthropoda; class Malacostraca; order Amphipoda; family Talitridae; genus Orchestia; species Orchestia grillus. The sequence continues at coordinate 35,845 of VOMN01003968.1, forward strand.
TATTAGAGATATCTGCGTCGTCTTCGACGACGCTCGGAGTTCTTCAGTGTGGGTTAACTACACTATACTATATACTACATACGATTTTAAGTCTTTGAGTACTGTCGACGCCATAAACCTATTTATTTCCAGACCCTGCACTCCATATCTATTAAGTATATATTCGTATAATTATCAAATATAAAGGATCCACGTAAAGCCTATGATACTTGATCCCTATCCATTAAATCTAAACGCGAAGTCTGCAATTATTACGAACTCGTATTTTAGAATGATTGCTGAGGTGGACATCAGAAGAAATGTTGACCGAGTTACATCCGTTCGAAAGAATAACTCTGTGACAAACTATGAATGAATACCTAAGGAGCTACTGTGATCGTTAGAGGGATGAATAATCGCGTGAGCTTGGTATCCCAGTGATATTTTTACTATCCTCTGCGCTGTGTCTTAGGTATGTGTAATGGTGGTGCGTTACCTACTGGGTTGTGGTTGTATGTTATAAAAAGCCAAAATACTGCTAACGACCAGAAAGCTCAAATTAGTTATCTTTTCAGAATGACCATCTAAGATAGCCAAGGCACCATAGCGACGTTAGTCTCAGACTCGGGTCTCGAAGGGTTAAACTTATGATGATTTCGACGAGGTGTTTAAAGCGAGGAAGTTGCAGGGTACCGACGGGATCGCTTCTCAGCGGAGGGTCACTGCTTTCGCTGTAATTGTTGCTGAAGAGTTTTCTATAGAAAGTTTTGAACTTCTTACTTCGTAGAAAAGGCTCTCATGTCTTTTCCGTGAGATATGCATCAAAGAACAAACTGCGAGATTTCAAACATATTCAACGTCAATTTAAGGATAGAAGACATGATAAGAAAGTATCTGAAAGCTAGAAAATTCGGTTATTATAATACGGGGAGTCGAAATTTTAACATTGATGATCTCGCTAGCGACAAACAGAGTCTGCAGTATTGCAGCAGAGATCTAGCGATGCCTCACCAATCCTTTCCCGAAGGCCTAAAAGTGTAAACATCTACATCGGCGTTCTGACCCATGTAGTGAAGTCCTATGCTAAACACTTAGCTATTGCCCCATGTCACTCTTTCCAGGAGAATTTCGACCTCACAGTTCGTTCAACTACGACAATCTCGATTTATCTTTTTGCAGGTATTGTATGACGAGATCCCAACAGGTGTAGGTGCGACATTCGATCAACACATGATCAAAGGTTTAGAATCATCACGGCTTTGTCCAACGTCCGAGTCAGAACTCAGGACGATTTTTTTCCTCTCCAATGCGCTTCAAGAGCGATCATTAATAAAGTCGTGTCCACTGAATGAGATCGGCAGAACATGTCATTAAACGAAACGAACCCAATTTCGGCGAATAAGTTTTAAAAATAAGCTCTCCTTACTGAAAATTAATGTATTGTCTTTCTATGGTTCGTCATGGAGGAGAAAGAGGGTCTATCATATTCTGAAGTTGTTTCAACTACCCAAAAGTGGCTCCTTAAGTTCTGTCCGTCAAACTGAACTAGCGTGGGTATATTATGCTCCTAAATAACCAATTTTTGCCTTTTGCACCATATCTGAATGCTAAGGGACCTGTTGCTCTACCTATCTTTCAGTGTAAAAACAGCCGGGTACATCGTGCAAGAACTGTCTTTAACCTGTTGACGGGTATTGACATCATATGATGTCCGCGTGGTGGTTGCATTCACACGGTCGCTGTCGATTACACATACCGTGTGAATGCACCGCCGGCCACCTGGGCAGCGACCGTTAACAGGTTAATTGGTATGACAGTCATTCAGGATATGTCAAGCATTTAGATTGGCCAGCTATGCCCCAACCATGAACCCAATAGAAAATTTGTGACATCACCTAGAACGAAAAGTTAAACGTCGAGGAGATCGTCCACGTACTACGGCTGCTGTAGGAAATAAGTTGATGCAAGCGGTAGTTCAAAATCGATCAGGTGTATATTAGGACACTTGTCGACTCAATGTCTTGCAAAATTCACGCCAATATTCATACTCGTGGGGACCCTAACCCGTATTAGTAACAGGTGTCTAATTTTTTGGTCACCGAGCTCATAACGCGCATTTTTAAATAGGGTTAACATCAAAAACGAATAACGTTTGACTTGTGTTGGGACGTGAAGCAAATTACTAGGGGGAAGTAATCTGAACAAACACAATTTGATTAGCCTTCTTCGAATCAAAAGTGAGCTACTTCAATCAAATTTTGAAATTTTTTCGTTATTTTAAATGACTGTTGAGATCAAATACATCAAAATCATCATTCTAGTTTAATAGAAATTTCATTTGCATTCCTTTCTTCATACTATCAAATTCAGATTGTGTGCCACACTTTTTAAATACTTCTGTGAAATATTGTAGTCCAACATTCCGTTTTGGTATATGTAGCTAAGGTCAGTTCCGTGAGCAAACTGAAATATTTCAGCGGAACTTGACTGGAAATCCTGAAATTTTTGTGTTTTTACGAACTCGTTTGATGGTGATTTTTAAAGGATTTTTTCGACGAAATTTTTATTCGATGACAATTTTTAAAACCCATAGATAAATTTAGGAACCATCGAAATTAATTACAGAATCCACCAAAAGTAATCCGCTAATGTACACAAATTGTGTCTCATGCCCTTAACTAAGTCCCGCAAGTCCACTCAGAAGCTCCCCGCAGTAGCAGCCTAATTGCAGCCCGATGTAGCTTCTTTTAAGCTAGTTCTTAATGAACTATTTTTTCCTTTTCTGTTCTTACCCTCCGTCACCTCGTAACGAGAGGATGTATGAAAGTTCGATGCTCTTGTAGATTAGTTTAGGGCACAGTTCACACGCGTGCTGAAAATATGTTTTGTCTCGTAATGATTTCAGTTTTGTAAATAGTTATCAAATTTTAGCTAGGGAACTATTTTCTGGATGAAGTTTATATTCAGAGTGAGTATATATAAGTGATCTCTATGATATANCCAGACAAGTAGCAGCGTCGAGGGACGCAATGGCGGGTGTGTAATTTTTGCTGCGCCGAACTACTAGAGGCCACATTAGGTTCCGTGCAGTCAGAACTAGTGGCGTAATATGCTGCGCCAAACTGCTAGAGGCCACATTAGGTTCCGTGCAGTCAGAACTAGTGGCGTGATAAGCTGCGCCGAACTGCTAGAGGCCACATTAGGTTCCGTGCAGTCAGAACTAGTGGCGTAATATGCTGCGCCGAACTGCTAGAGGCCACACTAGGTTCCGTGCAGTCGGAACTAATGGCGTGATATACTGCGCCGCATGTAGCCTAAACTACGCTTCTGCGCCGAATTGCAAAAAACACTGGAGATACTGTACCGATTTTTAACTGCATAGCTTATGATTGATTTAGTTCGTCCTGAGATGCATGTGTGTACCAATGGTGCGTGGGATTGTAAGTAGATATTATTCATACCTCATGTTCCTCAAAAGTATCTCCACGGTTGAACCAAGAATACTTACGGATTAAATTTTTACATGGTTATTTTCATCCGTATGTGATTTGTAAAACTCGTACTAATTTAGCTTGTGACTTATGCAGTAAGATTGTTCTGATTTATTAGGGTATGCCGCATTCTCTTTCCAACTGTTCTCTTGGGTAAGCTTTGCGTATTTTATGCATCTGAATTTATTCAAGTCTAGCGCTTCAGTACACTTCATCAACATTTTAATACTAGAAATATATTCTCATCTGAATTAAATTAATTTTTACCAAATTCAAGTCATATGCATAAGTAGCTTAACTGAATTATTCATTACTAATTGTGATGAAGAAAGCATTGCGGTTTGCGGTGAGAATGAAAATCATGAGAAGAAAAGAACGTTCTCAAGAACGTACTAAATTCGAAAGTTTGTATTTGAGAACTCTGCTAGTTTTCAAATTTTGAGCTTACAGACATGAATACAGTGTTGTTCTTAGTACCTCATGCGTTTCAGATATGCACGAGTCTGTGGACGCAGAAGGTTTACTGCGTTCCTGAAATTATGCCATGCTAGCTCTGAGCTGATTGGATTGAGGAGATTGTCGGCGATTGCCGATATTTTAACTTATTCAAGGTTTTCTCTAGTTTGCATTAACAGAAAGCCTCAACACCGTAACCATCGGCGTTCTGCTGGAAGTTGAGCACGGCAATTAAGGCTACATGAGAGAGCAAAAATTAACTAGGTCGGAAAGTCAACCATTAGATTGTCCCATGCAATGCCTGTTACATTTTACGTTGTCATAAACTGTGGTTTGTTTACTTGCCGAATGGTTAGAGTAGGTACATCTAATTGATCTTTATATCTGAGCGTAACACCGAAGAGCAAGATAAGGATATTAAAATTTGTAGATACAAAACGTGTAACAATGTTGCCTCACCTATTTCTTAAACTTTCATTTCGACTTCTTTGGATTGTTATATACTGCCTGATACCGAATGAAAACAGAAAGGTTTCTTGTGTTCAAAGAAACGATATGCTTTCGAAGCATTATTCGTTATTCAGTTACTAAAAATGAAAGGTTGCCGAAATAAAAAGTGATCAAGATGGAGTTTAAGTCATTGAACAACGTCCGGGTTAGGTGCCCAAATCCTTCTTGAATATCGCCGTTGTTGGTTAGTAAAGAAAATGCCCTTGCCTAATTCGTAATTTTGACGCCACAACCTTGTGAAGTCCGGTGAAATTTATTTCGAAACCGGTTGATCCTTGCCGATTCAGATATGAAATACACATTATTTGCAGTGAGAATGTGAATAACCGTCGTATTATCGGCTCTATATTTAGCAGGAAATTTCCTAGCTTTGCTCTCGCATTGCTCGCCGCATTACACCTCAGAGTGAGGGCTGGCCGCAGTCCAACACGTCTCCTTCCTGAGCCCTGTGCCATCGCCGACGTACTGTACGTTACCTTCAGCGCAGCTGTTAAAACAGGAAATTCAACCTATCTCGGCTGTTTTTTTATGTCTTAATCAGTTATCTGTGAATGATATTTTCAGTTCCACCTGCACGTTGAGAGTTACATTGTTATTTCCGTGCCCAATATAGCAGCATTGCGTGTCATTGCCCTGTTGCTAGAATTTGAATTATTATTCCATATGAGGCATTTAATTGACAAAGGAGTTGTGCTATTTTTTGAGTCCATTGCATAAAAAAATGAATTTAATAGAAGTAAATAATGTTTTTGAATATCATAATAGAATGTTTTACTGAGCTTCAAAAGGAGTGAAAAATACTTTACAGAACGAAATGGTTGCATGTGTCGACTATAACACGACACTGTTGTGCTAATCGTAAGAATTCACTCTTGATTAGCAAAGAAGTAGGTCACACTAGTGCTGTGTTTCAAATTATGTTTACGAAACACTCAAAGCTAACAATGATTCCTTACTCATGTTTCTTCCGTAATACATGCAAGTTGCATTTTACACCATAGCAGGCGATGTACGAGTGAGATGCTCCGCGGCTGCTCGTCGACCGACATAGTCCGGCGTACAGCGCGAGACTGGTACAGGGTCTGTTATTTTGGCGCGAGAGCGCTGGGCAGCGCCGTATTGTGCCGCCGCCTAATTTTGGTCGTAGCGAGTACGTGGCGACTTCACTAAAGTGATATAAGGGAGTGAAGAGAAGCGCGGTCCGCCAGTGCATCACAGCTACGGTCGCCATCATGCCTTCCAAGGGATCCCGCTCGTCTTCGAAGAAGGCGAAGAAATCAGGAAGCAATGTCTTCGATATGTTCACTCAGAAGCAGGTGGCTGAATTCAAGGATGGCTTCCAGATCATGGACCGTGATCGCGATGGTGTGATTAATAAGGCTGATCTCCGTGCCATGTTCGATGAAATTGGCCGTATTGCATCTGAGGAGGAGCTTGATGAAATGCTCGGTGAAGCCGATGGTCCTATTAACTTCACCACTTTCCTCACCATGTTCGCCAGCAAGTCCAGCGGTGAAGTCGATGATGATGAAGTCGTCGCGAAGGCTTTCCGTGCTTTCGAGATTGAACCCGGTGAAATCGACAGCGATAATTTCCGCACCATGCTGATGGCCTTTGGTGAAAAATTCTCCGCCAAAGAGGTGGACGATGTATTCGCCAATGTGGACATGGATGAGGATACCGGGAGAATTGACGGTGATGCCCTCATTGCCATGCTCACTGCCGGTGCTGAGGAAGAATAAGTATCAAAATTGTGAAGTGTGGGCGTCCAGGAGTGTTGTGCGCTGCAGTGAATCTAGGGTGGCTCGAGTAATTTCATCCTCGGAGCGAAGTGGGTTCATCCCTGTGTAGCTGTGACACTCAAATTTACGTACTCTAACTATTCAGAAAACAAGGTCACCTGGAGTGGCGTCTCGTCTGAATGGAGATATCTGTCGTGTTTTTTGTGCAAGTGTCCCGAGGATAAGTAGAAGTGGCCACATTCCCTGGGTGTCGGTAGCACCGCCCCTACAGTGGAAAACAGCAGTGTTGTGGGGGTGGCATGCCTTCCACACAGGGGATCAGCCACCCTCTTCCTCCGTCGTGCACCGTTGCGTCTTCTCGTCACGTTTCCAGCTTCGTGTCGCTTGTACTGACACCGAGAGTCGCCTATGTCCAGCTGGTGTGATTGCACCTGTCTATTCATCATTTAGACACTATCGCCATCAGGTGCCTCAAGCTTTCTCACTGGCTCAGACTAATTGGACGTCATCGCTCTAAGTCTGTATTTCCACCGCCAGGAGAGGTGCTGCCATCACCATCTAAACACGCCGCTCTGCTTCATCCAGAGCTATTTGATCAAACTTTGTCCTAATTTAATTCAGTAAAATACTTTTAACTGACAAGTGAATTTTTACCCTACGTGAACTCGAAGTTATGTAATTTTCTGAGGTAAAATCGGTATGATTTCATACAGCTATGCACGCAGATCAAATTTAGCGAGCGGCAGTTTTCACGGTTTATTCTGGTATCTATCACGTGACTCTATGCGATACCTGAACATGTTCTGAAAGAAAAAAAGCTTTTCAAATTTCCTGTTCATCTTTAATCTGAATCCGATAATTGATTTTTAATGTCGTTTTGTTGTTCGTTTCAACATTTTAAAATGGCCTACGAGGGGAAATAAAAATTCAGAAGTAAATATTTCCAAATTTAAAGTTAAGTTATTACTTGCATTACTCAGAAAATAACTTTAAATCACACAGTCTAGATTTATTTCGTGTAGCTTTAATTTTTTCTTGGTAAACGCGTGGGAGAATTTTTGAAAATACTTCTAACTAAACCACTGAAAAATCAGTGTGATTGAAGATACAATTGACTCTAAAAATTTACTTAGGAGTGAACTTCACATGCGAAGTGAGTTATAAGCCACATGAATATTAGGAAAGATTGGTATAGCTGAATTTACCGAGAGCTAGGGATTAAGTTAAAATCAAAGGTCAAACCAAATTATATGAGTAAAAATACAGAAGAGTAACCTACAAAGCAAATTAGTAACGATTCAGGATCCACATATCCTCGATTTTCATGTACTGTACTGCAATGTTTTTTTAATTTAATGGGTACGTTCATTGTTACTGCAACCATCATATAGAAAAAAAATACCAATCTGAAAATTGAAAATATGAGTATTTTAACAAATGATATTAGGAGAGGATTAGCAACAAAAAATATCGGTACTTTACTGACCAACGGTTCGTCCAAGTTCATACTAAACTTATTTTTCCCCCACAATGATCAATTGAGAAAAAGACATCTTGTAATCAATAGGAGTGAAAGAAATTAAAACTGTCTCAGTTCATTTAGCTGAATGTTGTCTTATGAAATAATTCTCCAGAGTAACTAAAACCTTAGTAATATACTCGACGATTGAGGGGCAATAGAAGCTCCTTTTACGTATTGCCCGATTTTCACAATATTTTATAGCCAAGCATATGAGTTTTGAATAGACGATAACACCTGAATGTTTGAATAATTGAAGAGACATATATAGTTACAGTTAACCAGATTCGTATGAACAGATATCATTTAGTGGATAAATTTTTTTGAATTATAAAGCTGAAGACTGTAAATTCATGTGTGCTCAATAAGGTGAGGTACACTGCCACACTTTAAAACGTACAGCATTTTAGGATTTGACAGCTTCTTCGTTTCTTAGTGATAATGAAAATACATGAAAATGCATCATAGAAATTCTAACTCACTAAATGTGTTTGAAAGAAAAATCTATCT